>JAJJLH010002281.1:0-29447 GCA_023806865.1 Isotricha sp. YL-2021a | reverse complement strand
TATTATTTATATTAACATTTTAATCAATCTTTTTCTATAATATTTATATAATTATTCCTTTTTACTTTTTCAGAATATTTTATTTTTAAAAAAACTAATTGAAAGAAAAATTTTAATATCATAATACTATATACTAAACCTAGATTTTATTATATTAAATATCAAATATCATTTATTGCCTCGAATACTTGATATTTTTCTTATAAATTCAATTTCTTCATTATTTATTTCATTATTATTATTATCTTCCTCTTTATGAGTCATTTTTTTATCCATAAATTTCATAAATATCCCAGAATAAAATAAATCTGGGTTATTTAAATTCATATTATCATTTTCAATATTTTGACTAATAACAGAAAGGATATCATCTTTATTTTCATTATCATTTTTTTTATCATTTTCAATGTTTAATAATTTTCTATTTGATAAATCTTTAATACTATTTCTTTCTGAAACATTACTTTTTCTTGGTGATTTAAAGGGATTTATTGAATTTGATTTAATTGAATTAGTTTTTGAAGCAAATGATTTTTTTTTACTAATATTTGAATTATATAAATTATCATTATTTTCATTTATAATATTTATTTTAAAAATATTTTTTTTTTTCTTATTAACTTCTTTTTTAATATAATTATTTATTGATTTTCTAAATGAAATATCTTTTGAATAATTATATTCACTTAATTTATCAATATTTTCATATTCACTATTAATACTAAAAGAAATTTCAGTAGAACAAATGGAAAAATTATCTAAATTTGAATTTTGAATATAATTAGTTTTAAATTTAAAACATTGATTTTGAGGAGAAATAATAAAATTTTCTTCAGGATAAATTTCATTATTTATTTCATCATAATCATAAGGTGTTGAATATTTATTATATATTTTATTTTTAATATATTCAATGTCTTCTTTAATTTTGATATTATTATTAATATTTTTTTGTTTATTTGTTTTTATATTTATTTCTGATGATGATGATGAAGAATTTCTATTATTTAATTGAGGTGAATTATTTTCATCTTCGAATATTGTGTTAAGACTTAATCTATTTTTATTAAATTTTTTATTTTTATTTTCTAATAAATTATTACCGTTATTTTCATTTTCATCATCTTCTATTTCATTGTTATTATTTTCAATATTAATTGAATTATATATATTTGATTCTTGTGAAAAAGATGGAATTGATTTTAAATCAACTTCTTGAATTTTTTCAAAATTTTTCAATTCATCATTAATTTTTATATTTTTAAAAATAGGATTTAGACCATGTTCAGAAGAAATTATTTTAATAATTTTATTAACTAATCTTTGTATTTGTTTCAAATTAAAAAGTGATTTTTTATTAATTTTTTTCCAATATTGTGGATAACTTGTAGAAATATTAATAGCATCTTCTTTATTTAAAAAAAATAATTCTGCTTTTTTTGTTTTAACTCTCAGACGTAAAAAACTTCTTTGATGAAGAAACATCAACACATCTCCAAAATGTTCATTTTTTCTTATTTCTAATATTTTAAAATATTGAAAATTTTCATTTTTTTCTTTTTTTTTATCATTATTTGTTTTATTTGAGTTAAAAATTGAAAAATTTGTTTTTATTGTATTTAAATTATTTATTTTATTTATATTTGTTGCTATATCTTTTGTTAAATTTTTAGAAAATAATGTTGTATGATTAATTAATTTTGAATTTTTGTTTTTTTTTTTTTTAGGAGTTTTAAATAATAATGGAATTTCTAAAGATAATTTTCCTTTTTTGACAAAAATTATATCTTCAACAAAACAATCATCCTTTATTAAAATATCATTTTTAAATGATAAAACAGGTTTAAATGCTAATATTACTTTTACTATAAAATCAATATTAGAAAAATTTTTAAAAAAATTAAAATTTTTAATAAAAGGTTTATACATTTCATAAATGAATGTATTTCTTAAACCAATGGGTAATTCATTAATAATAATATTTTTGTCTTTTTTTATATAAAGATGATTATAATTTAAATATCTTAAAATTCTATCATATAAATCATTTGGTAAATTAGGATAAGTAGCTTTAATATCATTTAAAATATTAATTTTATTTAATAATTCTTCTGTTTTTTCATTTAAAACTTTAATATAATTACTAATTTGAGCTAATGCCCAAGAATAAGCACAAATTCCTATTACTTCCATAAATAATCCAAATATTTTTTCTCTAATTGAAATACATGATATATCACCATAGCCAACAGTAGTTAAAGTTTCTATTGTATAATATATTGATATTAAATATATTTCATAAAAATTTTTATAATTAAAATTAAAATTTTCTATCCAATTTGGATAATCATTCTTTCCTATAAATATAAATATACATGCTACAATATGTAAAGAAATTAAAAATGTAAATAAAAATATTATTAAATTTCCATATTTATTATAAAATTTATATTTTGATAATTCATCTGATAATTTTTCTAAATATTTATTTTTTGAAATTATTTTAAATATTTTAATTAATCTCAATAAAATTAACAAATAATAAAAATTCTTCCCATAAAGGGGATTAATTAAGAATCCTTGAATTTTACATTTATTATTAAAAATAGTAAATATAGTTTGAAAAGGAATTGCTGAAATTAAATCAATATAAAACCAAGTTTGTAAATAATGTGATGCAATTAATTTTAAATCAAAAATAAGTACTTCATCAAAATTATAATAAGCAACAAAAAATGAAATTATTAAATCAATAATAAAAATAATATCAATAAAATTATTAAATAAATAAGAAAAATAAAATTTATTATAAATAACACAATAAATATCTTTTTTACCTAAAAATAAAGGAATATAAAATAAATTATAAAAAGTAAAAATAAAAACAAAAAAATCAATTATTTGAATAAGATTTGAATCAGGATGAATAAAATTATAATTTATTTCATCAATATTTTCTTCATCATCAAAAGAATCATATACATAACCTTTTCTTGTTAAAATTCTAAATTGTTCTTCTGAACTTTCATCATTTTTAATTTTTTCTTTTTTATTATTAAAAATATTTTCATCTTCTATAAATGATTTTGTTGTATTTATTTGACTGTTATAATTTTTACCTATTGCATTTTTTAATTTATTTTTAATTTCATTTATTTGAATGATTTTTTTATTATTTAAATTTATAAAATTATTATTATTTTCATTATCTAAAACTTTTGTTTTACAATCATTTTCACCTTTAAAAATTTCTGGTTCTTTTAAAAAAAAATCATTTTTAGATGAATATTTTTTTTTTTCAAGTTTTTTTTCTAATATTTTTTTTTCTATTGAATCATTTATTATTTTTTGAGTCTTGGTTTTATTTTTTTTATGTAGAAAATTCATTTTAATATCTTTTTTCATATATGTTTGAAAAGTAAAAGCTTTATTTTTTAGATAATTATTATTTTTTTTCCATGTTTGATTATTCCTAATTTTATTTATATTATCATTAAAAAAATGATGATTAATTTTTGTTTTATTTATTTTATGACTGAATCTTCTTTCTTGATTACGATTATTTGAATTTCCCATTTTCATTGTTCTATAATATCTATTATTATAGATATTTTTTTTTCCTTCTGGAGCTTTATTATTTTTATATTCTATGATATTATCTTTATTAATGGTGTTTTTTTTTAAATAAGTTACATAATTTTTTAAATATTGTTGTGCCTCAAATAATTCAATATCATTAATATTATTTTCCTTTTCATTAGTTTCAAATGTATATTTTGGAGATTTTGGCATTTAATAATTATATATTTATTAATATTAAATCTGAATTTTTTAATATATTTTTAATTAATTTTCTATCAAAATAATTTAAATACTTTCAATTAAAATAATAAATAGGATTATTTATTTAAAAGTCATTTATTACAATTTTAATACAATATCAAAATAATTATTAACATCTTTTTATCTAAATGATATAATTCATTATTTTTAGTAATCTTCTTAACAATATTAAATAATTCGTATTTTTATAATAATTATTATTTTTCTTACAAAAATATTGAAAAAAATGATATTTTATTAATTATTGGAAGGTATTTATGAAGGTTATTATTTAATTTTGGATTTTAAAATTTTTATTTTTATTAATTTAATTATAAAATTATATTATCCTTCTCTTTTATTCAAAATTTTTTAAAAAATTAATATCAGATATAAATAATATTGAAAAAGATATGATTAGAATTAGTTTAATTAAAATTTTAAATAATAATTCTATATTATATTTTAGGAAATAATATATATGTTGATTGTATAAAAAAAATAATGAGAAAAAAATGATAAAAAAAAAAATATTTGAGATTTATACAAAAATTGTTATTTTTTATTTTTAATTTATTATCTATTATTTATTTTACATATGGAATCCACTGAAAATCAATATAAAATATTAATTAGGGATAAAAAAGGATGCTTTTTATTATCCCCTTTTAAATCAAAAACCGATAAAAAATTCCATTTAGAAGAATGTTCTCAAATAACAACATCCAAAAATTATTTATGTATAATAAATAATGGTTTATTATCTTTATATTCAACAAAAGATTTATCATTAATTAAAAATTTTGATGAGCTAGAATTAGTAGCAGCAGTTGATTTTTCTCCATCAGAAAATTATTTATCAATTATTCAAAAACCAACAGTAGGAAATGAAAATTTAAAAATTTATAACATTTCAAATAATTCCGATATTAAATTATATTCAAATTTCCATTCAACAACTCATCCAAAAACAGAATGGCCTCAAATATCATATTCAAAAAATGATGAAATAATATTTTTCCATTCAAAAACAAATATTGAAATATATGATAATTCCAAAAACTTAATATCAAAATTAGAAAATATAATAGCATATGAAATAGCAGAATACATAAATGAAAATAATGAAAAGGAAAATTTAATATTAGTTGGTAAAGTAATACAAAAAAATGATAAAGGAAAAAAATTATGTTATTTCTCAGTTTATAATATAAAAGATACTAATAAACCAATAAAAGAAATTGAAACATCATTAACAGATAGAATGAAATTAAAAATATCACCAGATAATAAATACATTTTAGTAAATGCAATAAATGATAATACATCAAATAAATCTTATTATGGACAATCAAATTTATATTATTATGATTTAAAAACTATGAAATTCACAAAATTTAATCTTCCTGAAGGACCAATTCATGATTTTTGTTGGTTACCAAATGGTGAAAATTTTATTATTATTGCTGGACATTTACCTTCAAAAACTTCATTTTATGATAAAAATGGTTCTTATATTAAAGAAATTGTAGTAGGGAAATTTAATAATATTAAAATATCACCTGATAGTAGGATTTTAGCATTATGTGGTTTTGGTAGTTTAAATGGTGATATTGAATTTTATAATTTGAATAATTTTGAATTAATTGGTAAAACTAATTTTTTTTGTTGTGTTAATTTTGAATGGAGTCAAGATTCAAAATTTATTTTAGGAGCAGTTTTATCAACAAGAGTTAAAGTTGATAATGAATATAGAATATTAAAATATAATGGAGAAGAAGTTATTGTTGATAAGGAAATAGGAGAAATTTATGATTGTGTTTGGATTTATGATACTAATTTAAAATATGAAAGTTTTAATATTGAAAAAAATGTTAAGAGTCTTGAAGAAAAGAAAAAAAGTGGTATTCAATTAAAGACTTTAGGTAAAATTGATTTTAATAATAATAAAAGTAATCGTGTTGATGATGTTTATAATGGAGGAATTGTTGGTTTGGGAAAAAAGAAAAAAAAAAAAAAGAAAGGAAAAGGAGGTGAAGGTAATGATGGACAAGGTTAAATTTTTTATGGATTTTTATATGGAAAATTATAATTTTTTTTTAAATTAAAAATAAAATATTTTTAAGTATAAAATGATTAATAATTTAAAGAAAATAAAAGAAGAAAAAAGTTCTAATTCCATTTTTGAAAATGGAGAAAAAAATCAAATTATGAATGCAATGACACAAGAAATTATGAATAATTATAAGAAAAAAA
Source organism: Isotricha sp. YL-2021a (assembly GCA_023806865.1). Taxonomy (NCBI): domain Eukaryota; phylum Ciliophora; class Litostomatea; order Vestibuliferida; family Isotrichidae; genus Isotricha; species Isotricha sp. YL-2021a. Next base: position 23,369 of record JAJJLH010002281.1, on the reverse strand, counting down.
TTCAAAATTTAGAAAAAGAAAATAAAAAATTAATTGAAGATAATGATGCAATAAATAGAAATTTTGAAGCTTTAAGTAAAAAATATTCTGAATGTCAAAATTTATTAAAAAGATTACAAGATGAAGTTACTTTATTAAGAAGTAAAAATGAAAAAAATACAATTGATATAAAAGATGAAACTATTAAAATTTCTCAAAAAAAAATTGAAGAGTTAAATCTAAAATTATCTACTTTTCAATCACAATTTAAATCAATGGAAAATAAATATAAAAGTGAAATTGAGAAATTAAAATTAGAAAAATTAGAATTATTAAAAGAAAAAAAAACAAGAGATGCTTTAGAAAAAGAAAATAAAAATAAAAATGAGATTGATAATTATCAAAAAAAAATCAAAGAATTAAATGATAAAATAGCAAAATTAAATGAAAATTTTGAAAGTGAAAAAAAAGATAGAAAGGATTTAATTAAAAATATAAATATATTGGAAAATGAAAAAGAAAAATTAATTCAAGAAAATAAATTAATGTATGAATCTTTAGAAATTGAAAGAGAAAAATTAAATAATCAATTAAAGAAAGAAAATGAATTATTAAAAAAATTAAAAGCAAAGCCTGAAAAAGATATTGAATTAGAAAAAAAATTAAATAATGCTTTAGAACTAATAGAATCTTTAAGAAATGAACTTGATATAGAAAAATCAAATAATTCTTTTAATGAATTAAATTCGAAAAATTTAATTGAAGAATTAGAAAAATTAAGAAATAAAAATAAAAATTTAACTCCAAAATTTAAAGAAATTTCATTTGTAATTCAAAAAACAATAAAAATTAAAAAACCTGCAGTTTATAATATAAAAAAGAATATTTCTTTTGAATATAAAGGGAAAAAAAAACCAATTTTTGTTTTGGCAAAACAAAATTCTATTTTAATTAAAAAAATTATCAAAGCACAAAAAAAGGAAGAAAAACCAAAAATAATAATTCAAAAAGAAAGAAATATTGAAATAATTATTCCTAAAACAATAAAAGTTTTTAAAAATTTAGTTTTTTTTTCAAATATCAAAGATATATTTTTTGAAGGTAATCAGGATAAAATAAAAAATGAGTTAAAAAATATTCAATTTAATATTAAAGATTTAATATTAAATTTCACAGAAAATAATAATAATAATATAATAGAAGAATTTAATAAAAAAGAAAAAATTTTAGAAAACAAAATTGAAAAACTTTCAAATTTAATAAAAAATCAACTAACTCAAATAATAAAAGATGGAATAAAATTAAAAGAAGATACTAAATATTATAAAAGAAATCAAGAATATGAAATGAAAAAACTAAAAGAAAATTATGAAGCAAAATTAATTAAAAAAAGAAATAAAAAATATACATTAAAGAATCAAATAACAGAATTAAAAAATACAATAGAAGATTTAAAAAAGCATCAAATAGACTTAACGAAAATAAATAAATTAGTAGAAAATATAAGGGAAATAACATCAAGATTAAAATTAACTTTTGATAGTCTTCAAATGTGTATAATATGTAAAAATTGTAATAGATTAGATAGAAAAATGTATTGTTTAGATTGTGGACATTCTCTTTGTGTAAATTGTATGCATCAATCAACAAATTTACAATGTGTTGTATGTAAAAGTTCTTATAAACCAGATAAATCATATGAGAATTGTTCTTTAAATGATTTAATTGCAAGATATAATTATTCCAAATTACAAATTGATAGTGATTTAGAATTAATGATTTCAACTATTCAAAAATATTTAATTTGATTTATTAAAATAAATTAATATTTATAATTTTTCATTTTAAATTATCAAAAAAAAATATAATTACATAACATCTTTATATATTTTAACATCTTTACTTCCATCAATATTATAACTAGTAATTTTAATCATTTTTCTCTTTACTCCATTTTCTCTAATTATCCTTTCTTCTTTATTAATCCTTTCAACTCCTTTAGGTAAATTAAAATCATCATCACTAAAATCTTCTTCTTTTTTAATAAGTTCACTTTTTTTTAAATTAATTTCTTCAATTTCTTTTTTACATTTTTCAAACATATCATCATTAATAGAAACAAATTTATTAGAAAACAAAATAACAGTACATTTATTATAAGTTAAATGTTCACCAGTGGAGACACCAACATCACAAATTTTTTCATTAAAAAAAACATTTCTAATTTCTCTATCTTTATCCCCATCATTAACAATAATATTAATAACAATTAATTCAGGAATTAAAGCACCAAAATCAATATATTGTTTAATTTCATCTCCATAATAAACACCATATTTATTTATTATTGAAGTTAAATTTACTTTTTTAGCTTTGGAAATATCATCAAATTTTTGTATTTCATTCATATAATCATGAGCTACGTGTGTTAATCCTGGACTATATTTTAATTTTGATATTGGGTTTTTATTTTCTAAAAATTCAGCTGCTTCAATAAAGGCATCGACTCCTTCATTTGTCATTAAACCTATCATGTTTGGAAGACTTAATATACGACCTTTGAAATATTTTATGTAGGAACGTACTTTTTCACTGTATTTTTTTGGGTCTTTACGACATTGATTAAGTTCTTCTATTAGTTTTGAACGGAATTCTTCATTCGTTTTTATTTTTTCCATTTTTTTAATTTTTTTATTTTTTTTATTTTAAATTTTTTTCATATGGAAAAAAATATTGAAGATGATATTATTGATATAAAGGAAAAAAAAGAAATTAATAATAATGAAATGAAAAATGATAAAATTAAACTTAATGAAGAAAAAAAAAATATATCTTCAAAATCTGATTTTGAACAAAATATAATAAATGCATATTTACAATTACAAAATACAGGAAATAATAATAATGTAAATAAGATTAATGAATGTGAAAAATATTTAATACAAGTATTGAATATTTCAGAAAATAATGAACAAATAATGATAAATAAAAATATCCTTGATAAATTTAAAAGAATATGTCAATATCAAAAACTAAATTTATTAATATTAATAGCAAAAATTTATATTAATCTTTTACATAAGAAAAATTTATTTTCTCCTGATAAATTTGATGATAATTTATTAATTCTTTTTATTAATGAGGTAATAAATTTAAATCATAACATTGAAGAAACATCATTAATATTAAATTTTGAAAGAGTTACAGTAAATTTTTTTAATCAAATAATTGAAAAATTTAAAATAAATGAAGAGCAAAAAGAAATTATTGAAGAATTTATAATAAATATTAAACAAAAGCATTTAAAACCAACTATATTAATAGATACTTTTGAAAATATGGTATGTTCATTATATGAATCTTTAACTGAGCAAGAAAGTATATTTGATCAATATAATGTAGTTATAGATAATATGGAAAATATTATTGGATGTATTTTAAATTCTAATATAAATGAAAAAGATAATCATAAATTTTATTTTGATTTAGGAAAAATTTTATCTGATTTATTATTTAATGAATATTTCATTATAAAAACAAAATCTACAAAAAATTCAGTTAGTACAACAAAAAAATTCATATATAATGGAAAGGAAAATGAAGAATTTTTAAATATAATCAATGATATGAAATATAAAATTATATTTGATGATGTTATTAATAATTGTAGAAAAAAAATTATTCCTTTAGTATTAATATATATTGAAAAATATAGAAAGCTTAAAATTAATATTAACTTTCTATTTTTATTAAATTTTATAATGCAAAAAATATATTTTTTCTATTATGATATTTTAAATGAAAATAAAAATAAATTTGATTTATTTTTATCAGAAAATATAATTGATATTTGTGAATATAAAAAAGATTCAAATCAAGTAGAAATGACAAAACAATTTATGAACTATTTATTTAAAAAGAATAAAAGTCAAGATAAAAATTTAATCGATTTAATAACAAAAAAAATAGATTCACTTCAATCAAATCCAAATTATAATTTTGAAACAATTTATCAAACAAAAATTAATCCAAAATATGATTTATTAAATTTAAATGAGATAAATTTAAAAATATGTTATTTCAATAAAAAAGAAATTTTAGCAGGAAAACAATTTTCAATTTATATTGAATTAAAATCACCTTATTCTATTTTTGAAATGAGTTGGAATATTATTGATTATGATATAAATTTTTCAATTGAAAATGTAGAAAATAATAATGAAATTATTAAAATGTCTAGAGTAAATAGTTTTGATTGCCCATATAAAATTATTATATTTAATAAAAATAAAGGAATTTTTAAAATTACTTTTGATAATTCATATTCTTGGATTAATAATAAAATTATTAGATTTAATTATAATATTTTTTATCCAGTTAATTGTTATTCCCTTCAAAAAAAAATAATAATTATAAAATTAAAACAATCAATTTTAGATGAAATTAATTCACAAAATAAAAATGAACTATTTGATAAAATTATTCTAGTTAAATATAATACCCAATATTATGCATTTAATTGTAAGAATGTATTTCATAATTTATTGAAAATTCAAAAATTAAGAAATGAAAATAAAATAATATTTTATAATATATATATTGATCAATTAAATATAAAATTTTATGATGAAAAATTAAATTCATTTAATTTAAATATAGAAAATTTTGAAAAATATATTGAAAAATTAGTTATTGATAATGAAAAAATATATTTAATTAATTTATTTGATATAAATAATAAAAATGTTCAAATAAATAATATAAAAGAAATTTTAGGATTTATTCCTGAGTTTAAATATTTTCAATCAAATTTAATATTTTATTCTTTTAATATAAGTGTTGTAGAATTAATATATGATTTATATAATTTAATGATAAATGATGAAGATATTGATATTATTATTCATTTAAATTATATAAAAATAAATGGATATCAAATTTCTGTTTTTCAAAGCAATGAAATTTATAATATAAAAGAAATTTTAAATGATTTTGATAATTCAAATGATATAGAAAAAAATAATCAAATAATAGCAAATTATATAAACAACAAAAAAGAAAATGATATTAAACTTTTTATATCTTCATGTGATTCAGAGGATAACTTTGCTCAAAAAATAGGAAAATCAATTGAAAATAAAATAATAGATACTCAAAAAAATAATTGTAAAGTTATTGTTACAGAAGGTAAAAAATATTTAAATGAAATATTTAATTTTTCCTCTCTTTTATTTATTGAAGAATAAAAAGAAAAAATAATTCAAAATTTTATTTTTAAAAAAAAATAAAAATATACAATATACTAAAAAAATCATATATTTAACTAAATTAATTATTAATTTAAATAAAAAATAAAAAAAAAAAATTTTTTTAAATTTGCTTACGTAAATTTTTATAAAAAAAAAAACATTAAAAAAGATTTTTATATCGGGTCGAAAAGCTATTTAAGGAATAAAAATATAAAAAGATAATAATGGATACAAATAAAAAACCTCAATTACAAGTAGAAAAAAAAAAAATAAAAGACCCATCTTTACTTCAAAAAGTAAGAGAAAAATATTTCCAAATGAAAGCAAAAAGTGGTTCTCACAGTCCAAGTGCCTTAGCATTACAAAGAGCAATTCCAGAAATAAAATTATCAATAGATTGTTGTTATTTATCAAATCCATTTGCAACAATTGCATTTATGAATAGAATAAAAAAAGATTTTTCTGATGATAAATGGTTAAGTGGTTTAATTGAAAGTTATCCTGCTCAAAATGCACAAATTGCAGAAGATGTTGGTAAAGCTATTGGAATTAAAACTGAAAATATTTTTATTGGTAATGGAGCAACTGAAATTATTTCTGCAATTTTAAGTAATTTTGTTAAAGGGAGAATTTTAATTATGTTACCAACTTTTAGTCCTTATTATGAATATGTTAATAAGAAAACTACTTCTATTCATTTTTATCCTTTACATAGAGAGGAAGATAAATTTGTTTGTGATTTAAATGATTTGTTAAGATATTGTAAATTTAATGATATTAATAATATTGTTTTAATTAATCCTAATAATCCTGATGGTTCTTTAATTAATAAAACACCTATGGCTGATTTTTTAGAAAAATTATCCTTTATGGATAATATTTTATTAGATGAGAGTTTTATTGAATTTGCAGGAACACCTGAATCTGTAGAAGAAAAATTTTATAATTATAAAAATGTGACTATTATAAGATCAATGAGTAAAGTGTTTGGTATTGCTGGGATAAGAGCTGGTTATTGTATTACTAAAGCAAGTTATGTTAAAGAATTATTAGAAACTGGATTTTTATGGAATTCTAATTGTTTTGCTATTTATTTCTTCCAATTATTAAATGATGAGGAATTTATGAAAACTTATAGTGAAGCTAAAGAAAAATATAATAAAGTTTTAGCTGATTATAGTGAAGCTCTTCAAAAATGTAATTCTAAAATTAAGTTTTATAAAAGTAAAGCTAATTTTTTCCTGGGGGAATTAATTGATCCTAATTATACTGTTGAAGATTTAATGTTATATTTACTTGTTGAACATGGAATTTATATTAGGATGTGTGGGGATAAATTAGGTCTTGATGATAGGTTTTTTAGAATTTCTTGTAGGAATGAGGAGGATAATGCTAAGATTATTGAGGCTTTAAAATCTTTTTAAAAAGTTATTTTTTTAATTAATTTTTTTTTTATTGGTTTGAGTTTTTTTTGAGGGATTTTTTTTTTTTTTATGGTTTTAAAGTTTTTTTTTTGGATTAATTAATTAATGTTAATTTTATTAATAATATTATTGAATATATTTCAATTGTTTTAATTTTTTATTGCAAAATGAATTTTTTTATGTTTTATTTTTTTACCCTCATTTATATATTCAATTTTTTCAAATGTTATAATAACCCTTTAAAAATTCCCTTACAAAAATTTAAGAAAATAAATTTTTATGAAAATAATATTTATATTAATATAAATATTGGGACACCAAGTCAAAAAATTCCTTTAAAAATATCAATTTCTTCAAATCCAACATTTATTACAAACTATTCATTTAATCAAAAAAAATCTTCTACTTATTATAATAAATCAAATATTAAATATATATTTAAAGAAAATATTGATAAAGCAATTGAATCAAATGATATTTTTAGATTTGGAAAGAATATTTTTTCAAAAGTTGATTTTTATTTAACAAATAATACAAATTATTCAATTTTAGGATTAGGAAGAAAAATATATGATGCAATTAGTGGTGGGAAATGGGATGATTGGAATAATGAATATAATGATATTTCAGATTTTTTAACTGGATTAAAAAATTATAAAATTATCAATAAAAAAACATTTAGTTTTAAATTTAACAAAAATAATTTTGTACAAATAATTTTTGGTTTGGAATATAATGAAATGGATACAAATTTAATAATATTTAAAGATTATTATAGAAATATTATGGATAGTACTTGGGATTTGAAATTTGATAATATTTTAATTGGAAAAAAAAATATTAAAAATGATTTATCTGCTACTTTAGATATTCAATTAAATACTATTATAGCAAATAAAAATATAAAATCTATATTTTTTAAGAATTTTTTTGAAAAATATATTCAAAAAGGATTTTGTTATGAAGTAATTATTGAAAAAAATATTATAGATAAATTTTCATATTCTTATTTTTATTGTAATAATGATTATAGGATTAAAATAAAGGAATTAAATGATATCAATTTTTATATTAAAAATATTAATTTAAATTTTACATTCACTTTTTTAGATTTATTTGAAATTTTTGATAATAAATTATATTTTCTTATATTATTTAGAAATGATAATAATTCTTTACCTTGGATTTTTGGTATTCCTTTTTTTAAAAAATATGAAATAATATTTAATTTAGAAAAAGAGGAAATTGTTTTATATAAAAATAATCAAAAAAAATTGTCATTTCTTAATATTATAATATTATTCTTTTTAATTATATTTATTATTATATTTCAATATTTAAAATTAAAAAAAAATAAATTTAAGGAAAATCAAATTGAAATGGTATTAATATAAGAATAATTTAAAAATAAAAAATTAATCTATCTCTAAAAAACAGAAAAGAAAATATATTATTCCATATTTTATAAAAAAATAATATATATTAAATTTGTCCATTTTGATCATCTTTAAAATACATAACATGTAATCCTAAAATCAACAATGAAATAACAACAAAAATAATAGTGAATAATCCATATTGTAAATTGGAAAAAGGTTGTTTAAGAAATTTAAAATCAAAGAAAGGTTTTTTAGGTTCTTTTTTTCTTCTTTCTTCCCTTTCTTTTTTTTCTCTTTCATTAACAGTTTTAAAACAAAATTTCCAAAAAGTAATATTCCAATCCATATTATCATATAAATCTTGACATTTTTTTAATCTAAAATCTTTAAATAACAAAATCATAATCGGATCATTTATACACATATTAATAGTTTCTTTATCATTATCAGGAAATAAATTTAAAACATTTTCTTTTAATTTTGATAAATTTAAATTATAATAGAAATTATAAGGAAAATAAAAATCAAAAAATTTATCATATTCATTCATTATTCTTTTTAATTCTTTTTCATTTTTTGTATCTTGGAAAAATTTAACAGATGAAAAATAAGTATCAATCATTTCTTTAACAACTTTATATTCAAAATGTATGTCATCATAATTTTGATAAATATGATCATTAACATTTAAATTTTTTTTTTTAATAACATTATATGCATATACAACCTCATCTAATAATTTTTTAATATTTCCAACTTTTCTATATTTTTTTTCATTAATTAAACTCATTAATTCAGTTAAATGATCATCAATCATTTTATCATTTTTTTTTAAACTTTGAGCTTCTTTTAAATCATTTAAAGCTTTTTCTAATTTTTCAACAGGGGAAAATTTATTATACATAATAGACTGAGCTCTTCTTAAAAGAATATCAGGTTTACTTGCTTTTGAATAACCTAAAGCTTCATCCATACATTTTTCAGCTTCTGAATAATGTCTTAAATTCATGTAACAATATGCTAATCCTTTTAAAATATTTATTACATATGTTTTATATGAACCTTCTTCATATGAGTAATTTGGATCTGTGTTTATTCTTCTTAATTCTATATCATCATCTATTATTCCTGAATCTTTGGAAAAATCAAATTTTTTTAAAAATTTTTCTCCTTTTTCTTTATCTTTAAAACTTAACCATTTTAATATACCATATATAATATTATAAATACCTAATGCTTTTTCATATTGTTTTTCATTATATAATTGATGTGCTTTTTGTTTTATTTCTTCACAAGTTAAAAAAATAACACTATATTCTTTTTCTCTAATAGAAGTAATTTTCTGATTTTGTATCATTAAAGTATTTCTTAAATGTTTTGGCATTTCCCTTAACCATTTAGCTTTTTCATAATTTTCTTTTGAATAATTTAAGGCATTGAATCTAAAATCAAAAACAGATTCTGGAATATTAATTTCATAATGATATTCAAATTTTTTAGATGAAATTTCAGTATTTGCTGCATTTAAAAATGGACAACCACTTATTTTTCCTTTTTTATGTGTATAGGGACATTCACTTATATCATTTTCATTAAATGAATCCATTGTTGGTAATGCTGGTGGATCTATGTTATCATTTACATTTAATAATGTGTCGTTTAATATGTTTTGACCTGGTAATTCTTTTGGGATTGTTAAAGGTATATCTGATGATATTTTATTGGATTTTACTTGATTTATTAAGTCTTTGAATCCTTGTTGATTTGATTTCATTTTTTTTATTTTTATAAATTTTTTTTAATTTTTTTATTAAAATAAAATTAAATTTTAGTATTTTTTTTTAAAATATTTGAAAATATAATATATTAAGTTATTTTTTTAATAATAATTAAATGATTTTAATTAAATTACAATTTTCAAAGAATAATATATTATTATAAAATTTATTATATCAATAACTTAAGAAATGAAATTATAATAAAATATTTTATAAATAAAAATAAAATGAATTGTTTAAAATCATTTTTATCTTCAATTGATTGTTATGGTTCAAATTTTCATTTTTTTATAAATCATAAGCAAAAGCATCAATCTATCCATGGAGGAATTTTAACAATAATATCATTAATATTATTAATTGTTTCAATAAAAGTTTTCGGAACAAATTTTTTCCAAAGAAATAAACCAACAATAACATCTGCATCAATAAATCAAGGATATTCAATAATAGATTTAAAAAAAGAAAAAGTAGTCTTAGCATTTAGAATTGAAGATATTGATGGTAATTTTATTGATGTTTCAGGAAAAATATTTCCAATAATATATTATTATTCAAAAATAACTCAAAATTCCACTAATATTAATACATTTACTAAAACTGAAGAATTTTTAACTTTTCATTTATGTAATGGAAATGATTATGGAAATTATAATTTAACTAAAAATTATGGTAATTTATATTGTATTGATTGGGATAATAAAAACTTTGGTGGTTATTGGGAAAATTCTTTTATATTTTATTTTGAAATAAGATTGCATTTTTGTAAAGATGGAAAACAATATTCAAAAAATAATCCATATTGTACTTCAATGGAAACATTATCAAATTTATTTGATTTAAATAATCCAATTCTATTTAGTTTATTTTACCCAATTTATCAATTTAATCCAAATTCAGTGAAAGATCCATTAGTTAAAACATATAAAAATTATTTTTATTATTTAAATCATAAACTTCAAAAAAATGATAGAATATTTATTCAACAATATTATCTTTATGATGATCAAGGATGGTTATTTCAAAATCAAAAAAAAAAATCAGTTTGGGGTGTTAATAGAATAATGAGTGATTTTTCATATTCTTCAGAAGAAGATTTAACTAAAGAAGGTTCTTCTTCTCTTTTTTATACATTGAATATTTATATGGAAGAAGAAATTATTAGTTTTACTAGATATTATATTAAAATACAAGATGTTATTGCTGTTGTTGGTGGATTAATTGGTTTTATTAGTTCAGTTTTTAGAATTATTTGTAATTTTATTAATTTGAATGTATTAAAAATTGAAATTATTGAAAGTATTTTTAATTTTGAATTTAAAAAATTACCTTTTAATAATATGAAAAATCATAATTGTTTTGATAAATATTTTAATAGTAATGTTAGTAAATTTTCCATTAGTGATATTAATTTGAAAAATAAAAAAAAATATGAAATTGATAGAAGAAAATTATCTTATTTGAATAGAAAAGTTATTAATGAATATGAAGAAAAAAATAATAGTATTCATTCCAATCAAATTAATATTAAAAGTAAAAAAACTTTCTCAATGAAAAATTCTTTTGATGTAAGTGATACTTTTTTTATTGATTATAATCATAAAAAAATGAGTTCACCTGGAATTAAGTTTATAAATTCTAACAATGAAAAAATTCCTTGTAAAAAATTAACTTTATATTATATTTTATATCAGGATTTAATTAATTCTTTATGTAAAAATAAAGAAAATAAAAATATTGAAAATAAAAAGTCATTTGGTAATATTTATTTATTATTAAATTGGATTTATAAAGAATTTGTTGAAATTAATAATTATTTTTCAATAATTAAAGATTTATTTTTTTTAATAAATTGTCTAATGAAAAATGAACAAATAATAGGATTATTACATTCAAAAAAATTAAATCTTTCTGAAATTTCTAATCTAAAAGAAAAAAAAGAAAACCAAAATACTTTTGAAAGTATTAGTAATATTATTAATTATTACAAAAATATAAAAAAAAATAAAGATATTTCAAAAATAGACTATTTTACATATTATTCTTTAGATTCAAATATTAAAAAATATATTTAATAATTTAAAAGAATGATTTTAATTGTGTTTATTAAATGTGGAATAAATAATTTTATTTATTATAATTGATTATAATTAGTATATATTATTATTATATTTTAAAAATAATTATTATAAAAAATATATTTAATTTTTTTAATAATAATAGAATTATAAATCATAAATTTAAAAGAAACATTATTGATATTCTTGGAATTCCTTTACTTTATTTTATATTATTATTAGATAATATTTATATATAATTAATAATAATTAAAAATTATTGATAATGATTACATAAATAATAAATTTGATTAAAAATATTTCTTATTATCTAATCAAAATATTTTTTAAATTCCTTTTTAATAATTTAAATAATTGATATAAAATTTGAGAATAACATATTAAAGTAAAAAAATTCATAAATAAAAATTCTAAAAAGATTTTTAATTAATCAAAAAAAAAGATTTTAACCCAATAATATATACATTAATTAAAAAAATTAACTAAAAATGATATCATCAAAATCTGAAAAAAAATAAAATTTAAAATATAAAAAAACCAAAAAAAAAAAAAAACAATGTCTCAAAAAATAGTATATGTTGATATGGTAGGTGACCTCTTCCATTATGGTCATGTAGAAATTCTTCGCCGTGCTAGAGAAAAAGGGGATAAATTAATAGTAGGAGTACACAGTGACGAAACAGTAATGCAATATAAAAGAAAACCAATATGTACAATGAAAGAAAGAATAGCTGTAATCAAAGCATGTAGATATGTAGATGAAGTAATCCCAGACGCACCTTTCGTAGTTTCTACTTCATTTATTAAAGAACATAACATATCATTAATTATATCAGGTGATGATCACACAAAAGAAGAATTAGAATCAATGTATGGAGAAGTTATGGATAAAGTTGAATTAGTTCCTTTCACAAGGGGAATATCAACAACTAATATATTAATGAGAGTTAATTATTATGGTGAGAATAATATTAAGGCTAAGAAATTAAGACAGTTACTTATTCCTGGGAAACCTGGTATTATTATGGAGGCTCATAATGGTCTCTCTGCAAAAATTGTTGAGAATACAGGTTTCAAAGGTATTTGGGGTTCTGGATTATCTATTTCTGCATCACTTGGTGTGAGAGATGCTAATGAAGCTTCGTGGACACAAGTCACTGAAGTTATTGGATTTATGAATGAAGCTACTACTCTTCCTATTTTACTTGATGGAGATACTGGATATGGTAATTTCAATAATGCAAGAAGGTTGGTTATGAAATTAGATAAAATGGGTATTGCTGGAGTTTGTTTGGAAGATAAAATTTTCCCTAAGACTAATTCTTTACTTGATGCTAAACAAGAGTTAGCTGATATTAATGAATTTGCTGGGAAGATTAGAGCATGTATTGATAGTAAGTTATCACATGATTTTGTTGTTGTTGCTAGAATTGAAGCTTTTATTGCTGGACTTGGTTTGGAGGAAGCTTTGAAAAGAGCTAATGCTTATGAAGAGGCAGGAGCTGATGCTATTTTAGTTCATTCTAAAAAAGCTACTCCTGAAGAGATTAAGGCATTTATGACTGAATGGAATAAGAAGGAAAAAAGAGCTCCTATTATTATTGTTCCTACTACTTACTTTACTAATTATCAAGAATTTGCTGATATGGGAATTTCACTTATTATTTGGGCTAATCATAATATGAGGGCATCTATTTATGCTATGGAAAATGTATGTAAGGATATTTATAATAGCATTTCTATTAAGGATTTGAAAAATATTTCTACTGTTAAACATGTTTTTGAATTACAAAATGAAGATGAGTTAAAGGAAGCTGAGAAGAAATATTTACCTTAAAACAAGTTTATATGGTTTTAATGTTTTATAAAATAATAATTATTAATTAACAAAAATTTTTATTATTATGATACTTAATAAATAGGGTTATTATTTTTATTAGAAATTATTATTTTTAATAAATTTATTTAATTATCTTTTTTAATAAAATCCATTAAATTAAGTAATCTTTCCAAAGGAGTATCTTTTGGTCTAGATAAATTATCACTAACACTTGGTTTATTACTTAGTAAAACATGTGCAAAAGTCAAACCTTTTAAATCATGAACTTTTTTTAAAAATTCATCTAATTCACTATCATTTTTAATAGTAAAAACATTTACATAACCTAAATTCTTAGCAATTGTTTCAAAATCAATATTTTGACAAATAGTAGGTTGAATACCAACACTTTCATGCATAGCATTATTTAATAGAATATGAATTAAATTATCAGGTTTTATATGACCAATCATAGGAATTGCTCCAAAATGCATTAATAATGCACCATCACCATCAATACACCATATTTTCTTATTTTTTGAAAACATTGAAATTCCAAGACAAAATGAACTTAAATGCCCCATTGAACCTACCATTAAAAATAATCTAGATTTATTAATTTTATTAGCTTCTGCTTCTTCATTTAATTCTCTTGATGATTTCCCTGTTGTACAACATAATATATCATTATCATTTGATGCAATAACTAATTTTTTAATAACATCTCTTCTTATTAAACTTAAATTATTATATTTAAATTCTGCCATTGGATATTTTTTAAAATAACCTTTTCTCACAACGAGAAAAACAGGTTGTTTAGTTAATTTAATTAATTCAATACATTTATCAATATTATTCTTCCAATTTAATTTATCTAAATAAACTAATTCAAATCCCATTGATCTAATTAAATTAACCATACAACTACCTTGTGACATATGTTGTGGTTCATCCTTAACACCAGGTTCACCTCTCCATCCTATAATACATAAAATTGGTATTGAATATACATTTTTATGAGCTAAACTCATTAAAGGATTTGTTATGTTACCCAAACCAGAATTTTGAAGATATACACATGGAATTTTTGAAGTTGATGTATAGTATCCACTTGCTAAGCTTAAAGCTAAACCTTCATTTGGCATTACATAATGATTTTTAGCATTTTCTAATATGCAATTGTTAATTTCTTGTAAAAGGGAATCTGGAACTCCAGTAAAGAATTCTATCTCTTTTCCTATTAAATAATCATAAAATTGTTTTGTATCAATTGGTTCTATTTTAGTTTCTACTTTATTTAACATATTATTCCAAATTAATTTAAAATAAGAAACAAAATTATTCATATCATTTTCATCAATACAACCAATAGTTCCAATTCTAAAAGAATCAACATTAGTTAATTTTCCAGGATAAATTAAAAAACCTAAATTTGCAAGAGTATCATATAATAATTTAAAATTATAATTTTCATTTTTTGGTGCAAGAAAAGTATGACAAATATTCCCAGTAGCATATTTAGAAACATCAATTAAAGGAGAAATTCCTAATTCCTTACACATATTATAAACAATATCTTTCATAGATTTAAATCTTTTTGCTCTTTTTTCTAAAGTTTCATTCTCTAATTCTAATAAAGCAGCATGGAAAGCAACTAATACATGTGTAGGTGGAGTAAATCTAAATTGACCAGTTTTTTCAAAATTTTTTTCTTGATCTAATAAATCAAGAACATAAGAAGGTGATTTAAAATCAGAAAAATTTTTTGTTATTACCAAAGCAAAACCAGGTATACCAGATAAGCATTTATTACATGATGTAATTACATATTCACAATTATTATAATCAAATATATCACTACCAAATGATGCAATAGCATCAATAATTAATTTTTTATTGTATTTTTCACTTATTTTTTTCATACGATCTAAATTATTTAAAATCCCAGTTGAAGTTTCTAAATGAACAAAAGCAATATATTTAATATCTTCATTTTTAGAAAGATAATTTTCAACATCATCATAATTAATTTCAGTACCTTCATCATAAGTTAAAAATGAAAATGGTTTATTTGTATATTCCATTATTTTTTTCATTCTAATACCATAAGCTCCATTTATTAATATTAATATTTTTTCTGTAATACTTGTTAAAACTGCTTCTGTTGCATATGTTCCACTTCCTTGAAGGAGAATTAGTTTATTTTCTGTAGAAATGTTCATTAATTTAAAAAGTAATGGTTTTATTTCTTTTAATTTATCCATAAATGCAAAGTCTCTTGAACCGTAATCTATTAATGTTTGGGATTTTACTTGGAATGTTGTGTTTATTGGACCTGGTGTTAATAAAATTTTTTCTGACATTTAAATAATATTTATCTTTTTTTTTATGTTTGTTATATAGTTTTTTTTTATTTTTTTTGATATGGATAATAGATAATTTTTTTTTGATTTTTGGATATTTTATAGCAATATAATTATAATTCTAATTGAGATTATTTTATATTTGTAATGAATTATTTCATTTTTTTTTTTTTATTTGAAACACAAAATAAATTAAGGAAATAGCTATTTTTGAATAAAATAGAATAGCAATAACAAATAGTTATTTGAAAGTTATTTAAACTATATAAATTTTATCATTTATAAAAATTAAAATGAATGGAGAAGAAAAATTAAAAAATTTAAGAAAAATAATGGAAGAACGAAAATATGATGCTTATATTATACCACACGGAGACCAACACAATGTAAAAATAAATAAAATAAAAAATAGAATGAATACATTGCAGAAAGAGATGAGAGAATAAAATTTATTTCAAATTTTTCAGGAAGTAATGCAATAGGTTTAGTAACAAAAGACATAGCATTAATGTGGACTGATGGAAGATATTATATTCAAATAGCAAGACAATTATATCCAGGATGGAAAATGATGAAAATAGAAAAAAATGAAATTTCATTAACAGATTATATTTTAAAAAATTTACCAAAAGGAATAACAATTGCAATGGATTATAATTTATTTACAAAAAGTATAAAAAATATATTATTTATTTTTTTTAGATATTGCTGGTTCAATTATTATTAAATTATATAATTATTTCTTTGTTCATGATTATAATAATATAATTGATCTTGTTTGGGGTTCTGATAAACCAAATTATAAAAAAGATCCTATTTTAATTTTACCAGTTGAATATAGTGGAAAAAGTTGTTTAGATAAATTTAAAGAAATTAAAGAAAAAATTGATGAAGAAATTCAGAATGAAAATAAAAAAAAAAAAAATAATTTTACTATAAAAAGATATTTAATAAGTAAATTAGATTGTTTAGCATGGACATTAAATTTAAGAGGGACAGATATCCCATATAACCCAGTATTTTTTTCATATGGTTTATTATATTTTTCAGAAAATGATTATTACTTTCATTTATTTAGTGACAAAGAAAAATTTAATAAACCCGAAATTGAATCTTACTTAAAAGAAAACAAAATAACACTTTTTGATTACAATGAAATATATACAGAATTATTAAAAACCGATGAAAACACATTAACAATCGCAGATCAACAAAGTACAAATTACAAAATGTACAAATTAATATTTTCAAAACAATCCAAATATACATTATCTCTTCAAAAAAATATAATAGAACATATAAAAAGTATAAAAAACCCAGTAGAAATATCAGGATATAAAAAATGTAATATACGTGATTGTGTAGCTCTCTTAAAATTATTTTCATGGATTGAAGATGAACTAAAAATAAAAAAAAGAACTGACTTAAATGAATATGAAATAGGACTTCAAAGTAAAAAATTTAGAGAAGAACAAGAACTGTTCATGGGAGAATCATTTGCTCCAATATGTGCAGTAGGACCAAATGCAGCAATAATCCATTATACACAAAATGAAAATTTACATAGTAACATGTCATTATCTGAATTAATCTTATGTGATACTGGTGGACAATATAAAGATGGTACAACTGATATTACAAGAACAGTTCATTTTGATGTTGCAAAAGATAAAGAAAAAGAAATGTATACTAGAGTTTTATTAGGTAATTTATCTTTAGAAAGATTAATTTTTAATAAAGGTAATACATTATTAAATATTGATAATGTTCCTAGAAGTTTTCTTTATCAAGTTGGGAAAGATTATAAACATGGAACTTCACATGGAGTTGGACATTTTTTAAATGTACATGAAGGACCTCGTGGAGAAATTTTAAAGGAAGGAAATGTTATTACTAATGAACCTGGATATTATGAAGAAAATGCTTTTGGGATTAGAATTGAAAATAGTATTTTAGTTGTTAGTAAAGGAGTTAATAAATTAGGTTTTGAGAATTTGACTAATTAACCTTATGAAAGAAATTTAATTGATTTAAATTTAATTAGTAATGATATGATGAAGTATATTGATGATTATCATAAGAAAGTTTATGAAATTTTAAGTCCTTTTGTTAAAAATGATCTTAATGTTTTAGATTATTTAAAAAGGAAAACTCAACCTTTGAAAAGTTAATTTTTTTGTTTAATAATTGTTTTATAAAAATTTTTACTATAATTTAAATATTTATATTTAATTTTTTTTATTATTATTAATTATTTATATATTAAGTTGATTTTGAGTATAAATAAATCATATGTCTAATTCAAAAAAAATTTTTGAAAATAGTGAAACTAAAAATCAACATTCTTTATTAAAAAATCAATTAAATTCAACATTTTATAATGATATTTCAAATTTTAATATAGATAATATAGATTTAAAATCTATTTATAATAATCAAAATGATAATTTTAACTTAAAAATATTAAATCAAGAAAATAAAAAAGAAAATTTATCACTATTTAAAACTCCAGTTCATAATATTAAAAAGGGAGAAAATAAAATTTATGATAGATTCATTCCTCAAAAAAATGGAAAAGAAGGAGAACCAGAATTTGAAAATTTACTTTTAAATTATATTAATTCAACTGAAACAGATATTAAAAATTTAAATCCAAAATATGAAAATGAAAGTAATCGTTCATCAATATCAATATTAAATTCTTTAATGATGGAAGCATTATGTTTTAATACAAAAAATTCTGAATTAAATAATCTTAATGATTCCTTATCAGTTAATATAAATACATTAAAAAAAATAAAAAAAAATTCACTTTTAAAATTTTCAAATTTTAAAATTAATGAAAATGAAAATGAAATCATATCAAATAAAAAAAATTTAAACAATCAAAATTTACTAAATCAAATAAATTCAATAATTCAAAAAAACACAAATCTAAAATTAAAAAAAGAACAAATTCAATTAAAAAAAAGAACAATCCCCTCATTTCCAATAAAAATATTAGATGCTCCAAACATATCAGATGATTTTTATTATAATATTTTAGATTGGGGAACAAAAAATATAATTTCAATATCATTAAATAATTCTCAATATTTATATAATCCAGAAACAAATAAAACAGAATTTTTATTTTCTCAATATAATAATATAGAAATTTGTTCATCAAACTTTATGAATAATGGTTCTTGTTTAGCAATTGGTTTCTCAGATGGAAATTGTGAGTTATTTGATATAGAAAAAAAAATTAGAATAAGAAAAATAAATGGACATAAAGAAAATAATAGAATTTGTTCTCTTGCTTGGAATAATTATATTTTATCAACTGGGTCAAAAGATACTTTAATAATTAATCATGATGTAAGAGAAAAAAATCATATTATTAATATTTTAAAGGGACATCAAAATGAAATTTGTTCTTTAAAATGGAATAATGAAGGTGATACTTTAATTTCAGGAGGTAATGATAATTTTTTATGTATTTGGGATATAAATGGATTAAATAAATTAAAAAGAAATACATTTAATATTAATTTTAATAAATTTTTAGAATATCCAATTTTACAACCTAAATTTTGTTTAACTAAACATATTTCTGCAATAAAAGCAATTAATTTTAGTTTATATGAAAGAAATGTTATTGTTTCATGTGGAGGAACAAAAGATAAAAGTATTAAATTATGGAATTTTGATAATGGGACTTTAATAAAATCAATTTATTCAGGGAATCAAATTTGTAATGTTTTTTTTAATAAATATGAAAAAGAATTAATTACTTGTAATGGTTATAATAATAATCAAATTTGTTTTTATAAATATCCTAAAATGGAAAAATTTTATGAGTTAAAAGGACATCAAAATAGAATTTTATATAGTGCTATTTCTCCTGATGGATGTATTTTATTGACTGCTTCACCTGATGAGACAATTAGATTTTGGAATATTAATAATATTGAAAATGTTTATGAAAAAGAAATTTATTTTAATAAAAAAAAAAATTCTTTTTGTAATTTAGATAATTCAATGATTAGATAATTTATAAATTTTTTTTAATATAAATTTTAATTTTTTTTTATTTTTAAAATTTTAATGGAACAATTTATTTCTGATGATTATTTTAATATTTTTCCATATCAAATGGAAACTGAATATGATTTTGATATGAATTTAATTTCTAATATGCAAGAAATGAAACAAATGATACCTGATAATTATCAATTTTGTTCTCAAAATTTAATTTCACAACCTTTATCTCAATGTCAAAGTTTTTTTCAATCTCAAAATTATTCCTTTACTCAACCTTATTTAAATCAAACACAAGCTCAAACACAAATTTATTTATATCCTCAAATAAATAAAATATATATATCTAAAATGAGAGAAAGGTTAAAAATAAAAATTGAAAAATTTTTTATTTTGGTTACTGAAAAATTACTAAAAAATGAATTATTAGAATTAAGTGTTATTGATTTGGAAAAAACAAGTAAATTTAATTTTGATGAAGGATATTATATTTTACCAGAAGATACAAATAATTATTATTATTCAAAATTAATATTATATTATAATTCTTCTAAAATTGCAAAAATTTTTAAATTAATGTCAATTATATATCAAAAAATTTGTAATTTGTCATCATCAACAAAAAGAGAATTATATTACAATAATGTTGAATTATTTAAATCTGTTGAAAATATAAATAATATTTTAAATGATATTTGTTCTCTTTTAATTATTAATAGATTTGATTTACCAATTTTTCCTTCTGCAAAAGGATTATTTTGTGGTAATATTAATATAAAAAATGAATATGGAATTCAATTAAACATTACAAATAATAATTATAATAAAATAAATTTAATAACATATGAATATTTAACTGATGATTTTAAAATTGATGATAATAATTTTAATAAACCATTATTTATTTTAATAGTTGAAAAAGAAACATTATTCTTTAATTTAATTGAAAATAATTTCTTTACTCAAATTTTTAAAAATATACTTTTAATAACTGGGAAAGGTTATCCAGATTATTTAACAAAAATATTTATAAAAAAAATATATAATTTATATCCTGATATTCCATTTTTATATTTTGGAGATCATGACCCAAATGGAATTGAAATATATTTAAATTATTTATTTGGTTCAAAAAAATCTTCAAGAGAAAATGAATTTATGTCTTTAAATAATTTAAAATGGATTGGATTAAATGAAGAAATGATTAATAATATTATTTATTCAGAAGAAATGAATAATAATAATATTCAAAAATCAAAAGAACAATTTGGATTAATTAAAATGGATAATAAGGATTTAGATAAAATTAAATCATTACTTTCAAAAGAATATTTTAATTTAGATTTATGGATTCCTTCAATTAATCCATTTAAAGATTTTTTAACTAAAAATTTAAGTATAATATATTATGAATTAAATCAAATGTTAATTAGTGGTTATAAAACAGAAGGAGATTTTCTTATTTCTAAATATTGTGATGTTTTTATTGAAAATATTAAAGCAAATTTAATAATAGAATAAAATAAAAAATTTTTTTTATGAATTTTTATTTAAATTAAATTAAATTAAATTAAATTTTAAATAAAAATTAATTCAATTCCAAATTATAAATTTGAATAATCTTTTTTAAAGTCAACACTATTAATTGCATTTTTTAAATTATCAATTAAGAAATAACTATATCTAAAAGATTCATCTCTTTCATTTGTTTGATTAATATCATTAATATTTCTAGGAGGATTATATGTATAATAACTATTATTTAAATTATTATTATTAATAGGAACATTCATTCTATTTACATTCATACTTGAATTAGCATTATTCATTGAATTTAATTGTGAAATATTACCTTGTAAAATATTAGTATTTGAATTATTTTCACTTGATATATTTTTTAATTTTGATAATGAATCTTTATACATATTTTCTCTTTTTTTTAATTCCATATTTTGATTTTGAAGATTATTAATTTCTTTTTTATGATTTTCTTTTAAGGTTTCAATTTCATCTTTTTTTGCTTCTAAATCATTTAAAATATTCATTGAATCTATTTTTCTTTTTTCTAAATCATTTCTTAATTCTTGATATGCAGTTTCATATTTATTACATAATTGATTTAAATTTGAAACTTTTTTTTTTAATTCATTTTCATATATTAATTTATTATTTATTTCATTATCTAATTCATTTAATTTTTTTTTTACTTCTAGATAATTTTTCTCTAATAATTGACTTTTAACATTTGATTCAGATAAATCATTTTTTAAATTATTATTTTCTTGTCTTAAATTCTCAATTTCTGTATTTAATCTTATTACTTCATATAATTTATTTCTCATATCATTTATTTCAAATTTTTGTTTTGAATTTTCATTTTTTAATTTTTCATTTTCATCTCTGAGAATATTATATTTAATTGTTATATCTGATAATTGATCATTTAAATTAGAAATTTCATTAAGATTCATATTTGTTTTATCATCCAAAGAAGAAAGTAATTTTTCATTTTCTTTTTTTAATTCTTCATTATTTTGATTTATTAAAGTGAATTGAGATTTTAATTCTTCATATTTTTTATTTTTTTTATTTAAAGCTTCTTGATTTAATTTATTAGTATTAATATAACTTTCAAATTTAAATGAAGAAACTTGTGCTAAATTTTGAAATTCTGCTATAATTTTATTTTTTTCATTTATAATATCATTTAATCTGTTTACCTCATTAGATAAAGTTATATTATCAGTAATTGTATTTTCTTGTTCTTGTAATTTTTGTTCTAACTCATCTATTATCTCTTTTTGAGAATTAATTCGAAGTTCTTGACTGTGATTTATTTTTTCTAAATTTGATATTGCCCTATTTAGGACATTTATATAATTATCGTTAGATGACATTTTTTATATCCTGATATTTCTACTGGGTTTTTTATACTTTTTATATGTTCTATTATATTTTTTTGAAGAGATATTGTATTGGATTCTTTTGAAAATATTAATTTATACATTTTGTAATTTGTACTTTGTTGATCTGCGATTGTTAATGTGTTTTCATCGGTTTTTAATAATTCTGTATATATTTCATTGTAATCAAAAAGTGTTATTTTGTTTTCTTTTAAGTAAGATTCAATTTCGGTTTTATTAAATTTTTCTTTGTCACTAAATAAATGAAAGTAATAATCATTTTCTGAAAAATATAATAAACCATATGAAAAAAATACTGGGTTATATGGGATATCTGTCCCTCTTAAATTTAATGTCCATGCTAAACAATCTAA
>JAJJLH010002280.1:0-29531 GCA_023806865.1 Isotricha sp. YL-2021a | reverse complement strand
CTAATTCTTCCTTTTCCTTCTTTTCAAATAACAGTTTTTCTCTCTTTTTATTTTTATATTCTTTATATTCATTTTGTGAATAAGTATTTTTATAATTCATTAAATCTTTTAACTCATATAAAACATTAATTAAATAAAGTAAATCAAAATCATTTTCAAAATTAATTGTATTTAATTTAAATTCTTCAACAAAATTATCATCATCAATTTTTTTATTTATCATATTTATTTCTTGTTTAATTTGAGGTATAACAATTTCATTTAAATATTTATCTTCTCCAACAAAAAATTGTTCATAATCAAAATATTTTTTTAAATCATTATAATAACATAAATTATCTTTAATAATTTCTAATAAAAATGCAAATGTATTATTATAAGCAGATTTAAAATTTTTTATGATAAAACTTAAATAATTCAACATAACTGAATTAATATCTTTTTCTTCTTTTATTCCAATTAATTGATTAAGTGTTATTGCATTATTTAATAATAAATTTAATTTAATAATTGAGTTAAAAACTTCATTTAATTGAATTAAATTATTTGTAAATGTTAATACTCTATAAATTTGAGGTTGATTTTTCCTTAAAGAATGTTTTATTAAAACTGGTATTGTTATTTTTATTTTTTTAAAATATTTTTCATTTTTTTCTTTATCTTTTAAATCATTTGTTGATGGAAATTCTTGCCAAGGTTTAATTGATGGGAAATATTCATTTGAAAATTTTGAAATTAATTTAATAAAATTTAATATTAAATTTAATTTCATTTCTTCTTCTGATTGATTTTTTTCTTGACTTTTTTCATTATTCATTAAATAATTAGTTATTTAAAAGATTTAAATTGAAAATAAAAAATATAATATAAATAATTATAAAAACCAAAAAAATAATTTATAATTAAATATATAATTTTACAATTTCTAATATTTTTTATCTCTTATGGAAAATGGATTCATTTTATAATAATATTTGATAAATCTTTTTTAATATATAAGGAAATTTGTAATTTCCTTATTTGAATTGTTGAATATATTATATTTTCTTTTTTTTTTTTTGAATAATTAAATAATAAAAATCTAATAAAAAAAATTAAAAAAATGGAAAATGAAAAAATATTAAGAAATATAGTTCCAATAGGCCTAATAGGTAATTCAATAGTAGGAAAATCATCATTATCAAATGTATTTGTAGGAGAAAAATTTAATGAAGACATTATAACAACAATAGGAATAGATTGTTTTATGAAAGATATATATTATAAATTCAAAGGTGAAAAAGATGAAAGAAAAATAAAAATAAAAATTTGGGACACAGCAGGACAAGAAAAATTTAGAAGTATAGGTTTAAAGTATATTAGTAATTGTTATGGAATAATAGTAGTTTATTCAATAATTGATGAAAATTCTTTTAAAGAAGTTGATTATTGGATTGAACAAATAAAAAATAGTTATGATATTTCTACTTATCCTTTTATTTTAGTCGGAAATAAATGTGATTTAAATAATGTAAGAAAAATAAGTAAAGAACAAGGAGAAAAAAAAGCACAAACTTATCAAATTAAATTTTTTGAAACTAGTGCTAAAAATAATATTAATGTTAACGAATGTTTTATGTCTTTAATTGAAAATATTTTTGAAAAATATCATGATGAGTTTGTTCATGAAAGTGAAGAAAAAAAAATTGAAGTTACTGAAGAAGGAAAAAAAAGAAAAAAGAAAAAATGTTTTTTTTTATAATTTAATTAATATTAATTTATTTAAAATAAGATAATAATTATAATCTTATTTTAATTTATCAAAATTTATTAAAATAAAATTTGGGTTAATTTACTATTCAATAGATTAAAAATTTATGAGGTTTTTTTGATTTATTGTATTATGTTCAAAGAAATTTTAATAATATTAAAAATTGGTTTAAAATAAAAAAAAATATAAAATAAAAATTTCATTTATTTATTAGTGAATATAATATTATATATTTTTCACGAATTAATTAATGAAATAATTAATATTTATATAGAAAAGTTTTTAACTGATAGAAAAAGTAGTGAAAAATTAATGAAATATTTTTGATTGAAAAAAATATCAAATCCAAGTATTAATAAAATAATATTCAAGAATTAAATATAAAAAAATATGTTTTTTCTTCAATAAATTAAATTTTGAGATTATTTTAAATATTTTTTTACCCCAAACAAATAATTTTAAAATAACTCTTATAAAAGAAACATTATATATTAATTGATTTAATTAAATCCTAAAAATAATAATACATCAAAAGAAGAATATATAAATATTTTAATAGTTCATTTTTCTGTTACAAAAATACTAAAACAATAAAATTTATAATCATTAATATAATTGTTTATTTGTTTAAAATTGTAAAACTAAAATTTATATACATTATAATTCATTATAAATCCAAATTTTTATATTTTTTCATTGACATCATATTTAAATTATTTTAATAGATATATTAGTTTTTATTGTTATTATTATTTATATTGTATATAAATTGTCCAAATTGTTTTGGAAAATTGTGAGATGAATCAAATGAATTAACATTTAAGGGATAATTTTGTATTAATTCATTATTATTTCTATATGAAAAAATATAATTATTATAATTATTATTAGAAATAGGATAATTTATTCTATATAATGGATTAATTAATGAAGAATCAATATTATTATTATTAATTGTTGTATTAATATCTTTATTAATTAATAAATTATTATTATTTAAATTCAATATTTGATTTCTAATATCTTGATTATTTTGCATTGATGATATCATTGAATTAATATTCTTATTTTGATTTAAATTTATTATATTATTTAGCATTGATAAATTAAAATTATTGTTTTGATTTATAAGAATTGAGCCATCTAAATTATTATAATTTTTAAACAAGTAATTTTGTTCAGAAATATTTTTATCATTATTTTTGTTGTCTATTAATGAATTTATATTTACTTCATTTATTTTTTTCTCTTTATTTAAAGATTTATTTTCAAATATTCTTTTCTTCTTTAACATTCTTTTTTTTCTTTTTATTTTATTTTCATTTGTAGAAAAACTATTTTCTTTAATTTTTTTTATAATTTTAAATACTTCATTCATTCTTGTTAATTCTTCCATTATATTTATGTTGTTTGTTAAATTAATATTATTTTTTATTATTTTCACAAAAATTTCTTTCTTTGATTCAATATTATTTTTTAAATTTATTATTTCAGAAATATTCATGACTTTATCTTTTTCTTTTAAAATTTTTTCAATTTTTTTATATTTTTGAATATCAAAAATTTTTTCTTTCTTTAGTTTATCATCATATGTTATATCATTAATTGTAATATCATTATTTAAATCTTCTTTTTCTACAATATTTAATTTTTTGGAATTCATTATGCAAATATTTAAAATTAATAAATTAAAAAATTTAAAATTCTTAAAAATATTTTTTAACTATATTTATAATTTAATATTAAATTTAATTTAATGCAATTAATTTAACAAATTTTATTCTTTTTAATATTGAAAATATCATAAATTTAAAATATAAGTAATTGAAATAAAAAAAATAGATTGAAAAATAATTGATTTATTCATAAATATAAAAAGAATTATTTTTTTATAATGAATAAATGATAATTTAAAATATTATATAATAAGAATCAATTGAAATATATTATAAATTATAATATGTTGAACATATTATCTAACTGCTGAAAAACATGAAAGAAAATATTAAAAATATCAAAAAATAAAATAATATTAAAAAAGATAACAATTAAATCAACATTAAACAAAAAAAATAAATATAAATCTATTATACCAAATTAGATAACTAATGAATATTTTTTTTATTATTAAAAACACAAGTTAAAGAATTATTCCTTGTACAAGAATTACAAGTAATACATTTTGACTTACTCCTATCTCCATTTTTCCATCTTTTAACAAGATCAGGTTCACAAATTAAAGGTCTAACAATACCAAAATATCTAATATTACTAGAATTTAGAATTTCTTCCATAGTATCAATATCTCTAATCCCTCCAATTAAAACAACAGGAATTTTAACAATTTCACTAAGTTTCTTAGTGGCTTGTAAAAACATAGGGTTTTTAGGTTTTGGTTTTTTTTTATCCCAATCTCCACTTACATTAATAATATCAACTCCATTTTTTTCTGCTAATTTACAAGCTGTTAAAAATCCATTTTCAGTAATTCCATTTTTAATTTTATCACCATCATAACTATTTAATTTTAAAGAAATAATAAAATCTTCTCCTACAGATTTTCTTATTTTTTGTATTATTTCTATTAAAAATCTTGCTCTATTTTCATCATTTCCTCCATATTCATCATTTCTTTTATTAAATTCAGGTGATAAAAATTGACTTAGTAAATTCAAATGAGCATTATGAATTTCTATTCCATCAAATTCAGCTTTTTTTGCCCTTACTGCAGTATTTACAAAATAATTTTGTATTTTTAATATTTGTTCTTTTGATATTTCATTTGAAATTTCATCAAAAAATGGATTTTTTACTCTTGATGGACTATATAAAACTTGTTTTCCTGATTCCATATTCATTCCAATCTCTGCTAATTGCATTATTATATTTGCTTTATTTTTATGAACAACTTTTGTTAATTTTTTAAATTCATTTATATATTCGTCTTTATCAAATTTAAATATGTTAAATAAATTTACTCCATCTGGATTTACTATTGTTGCTCCTGTGTATATTAATGATATCTCATTTTTTGATAGTTGGTCATATAAAGATAATGCTTCATTTGTTATGTGACCGTCTTTAAATAAACAAAAATCTCCAACTGCTCCTCTTATTAGTCTATTTTTTAAATACATTTTTTTTATTTTTGTTTCTTCGAATAAAGATTTTTTTTTATTTTTAGTTGAGTTTTGAATTGAGTTTTGCAAAAAAGAAAAGAATAAAAGTAAGGAGATTATCTCTTTTTTCATTTTATTTATTGATTTTTTTTGAGGGGATGGAATTTAAATATTTTTTGTTTTATAATTTAAAAAAAATGTTGTAAATTTAAAATTACAAATATTTTAAATTAAAAATATTTTAATAACAAAAAAATTATTTAATAAAAATAAAATCAATAACTTTATTCATAATTCCTTTTTTTGAAATATAATTATTGAAATAAAGGATTAATATAATAGAGACAATAATTAGTTTTAATATATTGAATAATATAATAAAAGTAAAAAATCTAATAAATAAATCTAAAATTGTTTGAGGATAAATTGAACCAAATTGAGTAATTGAAATAAAAAAGAAAGTCATTAAAATAATACTTACTATTAATGAATAATAAAAAATTGTTTTTATTTTTTCAATTGAATAAAGAACATAATATATAATATAATATAAAATAAATGAAATTAAAGTGAATATTAAAATTGGTAAAAATTGACTTTTAAATATAAAAGAAATTCTATTATCATTAGTAAAATATTTTCCTGAAATATAATTTTGATGAATTGATAAACTACATATATAGAGTGATAAAGAAAGATTAAAAATTAAATTTAATAACCACTTAAATAATTCTTGATGATATATTTTATTTGACAATTTTATTGGATAAGGTATAAATAATTGGATAATATTTTTTTTATAACATTCAAAGAATTTCTTTTCCATTACATTAATTTCTCCAATATTTAAATTTTCATTTGAATTTTCGAATTTATTTCTGGTTTTATCAATATACTTTTCTTTAGATGAATCATCATTTTCTTCAATTTCAGGTTTTTCTTTTATTTTTATAGGAGGATTATTTATATTAGGAGAGATTTTATCTTTTTTAAGTAGGATAAAATAAAAAATAAATAAAAATATTTGAATAATAAGCAACATTAATGTGAAATAAAATCCTCCATTTGTTTTTAATTTATTTGGACTTATTTTACATCCTAAATATTTAAAATAATCATTTATTTTTTTTGAAGTTGATATTTTTTTAAACTTTTTATTTATTATTTTTTCATCTTCATAAAATTCAATTTCTCCTTTTATTTTACAATTACATTTATATACTAAATCTTCATAGAAAATATTACTTAAATTACAATTATTTCCACATATTTCTTCTTCATTTAATAATAATAATAATTTTCGATCTTTAAGAGGAATATCATAATTATTTATTGATAATGATTCACATATATCATTAAATATTTTATCATTTTCATTTAAAATATTTATTTTTGTTTTATCTAAATTTTTTATTAATTTAATTGTTTTTGAGTCATTAATAAATGAAGATGTTAAATTTTTTTCAAATGCATAATTTGAATATAAATCTTCAATTTTTAATTCTTCAATTTCATTATTAAATATTTTAAATGAAGTTTTTTTATTTAAAATATTTTTAATAACTACTTTATAAAATAAATCTAATTCATCTAATCTTCTTCTATTATTATTTGATTGTTCAATAAAATCTAATGCTATAAAATCATTTTTTAATAATATTTCTCCACATCCATAATCATTATAAATTGAAATATTATAATCATTATTTTTACCAAAAACTATAATAACTGTATTTTCTTTATTTTCTTTTAATTCTCTTATATATTTTTCAAATGGAAATTCATCTAAAGTAGAATCTTCAGTATAAATTATTAATTTACAATCTAAATCAGGAATACATTTTGTAGAATTTCTAATAGAATGATATTGTTCATTACATTCATTACATATTTCATTATTTGTACAAATTTTACAATTTGTTAAACATTGTTTAAATTGATAATTATTATCTTCATCTTGAGTTAAATAATAATGATTATAAGTTTTATTAATATCATAACATTTATTTCTCCTATTATCCATTATTAAACCATAACTATTATAACATGAATTACATTTAATTTGTCCATTATTTTCATTACATTTATAACAATTATCAAATTCATTATCACATGAAATATAATGAATTCCATTATCAATAGTATAATAATGATCAATTGGTGTTAATTTATTAATATTTATACATTTTGATGTATCTGAATTAAGAATTGTATAATCATTTGAACATTTATCACATTTATTTTCTTTTTTTGCATAATCACAATGAATTACTCCTCCTTCACAATTATAATAGTTTATTTTATTATCATCTGAACAATAATTTGATAAATCTTTTTGTGAATAACATTTTGAATTATCATCATTTAAAAATGAATAATTTTCTTCACATAATATACAAGTATCCTTATTTTTACATTGTTTACAATTTTTTATATAATAATTACAAGGATAATATTCAGTATCATTAACTTTAATATATTCATTCCCATATTCATTAATTTCTTCTTCACTAAAACAATAAGAATAATTATTATATATTCTTGAAAAAGGCTTTTCACAAAGAATACAATGATCTTTTGATTCACAAATTTTACAATGTGTAACTCCTTTCTTGCAAGGATAATATATTAATCCTAAATCACTATAAACAGAATAATATTCTTTTTTATTATTATTATTTATACAATATCTACTTTTATCTAATTCTTCTACTAAAATCCCTGAATTACATAAAGTACAAAAATTCTCAGAAATACAAAAATTACAATTTTCCATTGCTTCAGAACATTTTTTTGTTTTTCCATTTTTATCAATATAATACATACTTCCAATACTTTCATTCCAATTACATTCTAAATGGTCATCTTTTAATATATAATATTTTGGACATTTAGTACAATAAGTTGAATTTAAACATTCTTCACAATTAGTTAATACTTTATGACATGATTTATAATGATATTCATCATCTTTATAATATTGTTTATTTAAATTTTCAATTAAATAACATTGAGTATAATCTTCATCTAATATTGTATAATTTTCTTTACATTGTATACAATGATTTCCACTATAACATTTTTCACAATTATTTACTCCTTTATAATCACATTTATAATATTCTAAATCATTTATTTTATAATAACTATATTCTTCAAGAGTATTTTCATTTATACATTCATTATTATTTCCATTTATAAAATAATAATTATTTTCACATTTTGTACATTGATTTCCATTTTTTAAACATTCTTTACAATTATCAATTTTTTCATTACATTTATAATAATTTTTTCCTCCATTATTTGTATAATAAGATTTATTATTTTTATAATCATTTTCTAATTTACATTTTGTATAATCATTACTTATAATTGAATAACCATCTTCACATTCAGAACAATTTTCTTTTTTAATATTATAATAACTTTTACAATTTTCAATTTGATTAAAATAACAATTATAATGTTTATTATTTTCTTTTTCACAATTTTCATTATCAATATCATTAATATTAATACATTTTGATAATTCATCATTTATTGTAAAATAATTATCAAAACATTCAATACAAGTTTTTTCATTTGAACATCTATTACAATTTTTCATTAAATTATAACAAGAATAATAGGAAGTTCCATTATCCATAGAATAATATTTATCATTATTTTCAAAATCTTTAGATTCAATACATTCATCATAATTTCTATTTAATATAGTATAATTTTCTTGACATTTTGAACATATATTTTTCCCTTGACATGTTAAACAATTATTAATTTGTTTTGAACAAGTATAATAATGATTACCATCATCAGTAATATATAAAGTTGTATTTAAAGTATTAATATCTTCACATTTTTCATCATCAACAACAACATAACCAGCTTTACATTCATTACATATTTTATTAGAAGAACATTCATCACAATTATTAATTAATATATCACAAGAATAATAATGAATTCCATTATCAGGAGTATAATATTTTTTACTATTATTATATTCATATTTTATTTCTGAACATTCCTTATTATTATTATTAAAAATTGTAAAATCTTCTATACATTCATTACAAATATTATTTGTTGATGATTTACAATATAAAATATTTCCTGAACATGATACATAATTTTTTCCATTATCTATTTCACATATTTCATTATTATCTTTAATTTTTACACATTTTGATTTATCCCAATTTATAAATCCATATTCATTTTTACATTTTTCACATTTATTTATATTTATACATGAATCACATTCGGGAAAATAAAAACTACAAGGATAATATTTTTTTTCATCACTATCAGGAAAAGGTAAATATTTTTTTTTATCTATATCATCTTCAATAACACATTTTCCAATATAATTCTCATCAAATAATAAAACATATCCATTTAAACAACTTAAACATATATTTTCATTTGAACATTGTTTACAATTATTAAGAGCATAATAACAAGGATAATAAATATTTCTTGTTTTATTTAAATAATATTCATTTTTTAAACTTTCAATATTTCTACAAGGGAAAGAATAATCATTTTCATAAATCACAACATTACTTCCTATACATTGAGTACAAATATTACATCCTTTACAATAAATACAATTTTCCATTTCTTCACTACAATTTTTAGTTATTCCATTTGAATTTATACAAGTTTGTTCTCCTATACTTTCATCTGAAAAACATCTTTTTCCATATAAAGTGTAATTTTCAATACATGATTTACAATTTATTTCTGATGTACATTCATTACATCCATAATCAATACATTTATTATAACAATTTAATATATTATTTTTAAAATAATGATTTTGAAAATTTTCTATTGGGTGACATATATTATTTTCATTACAAATTAATCCATAATTACTTTCACATGAATTACAATATGTTGAATTATTACATTTTTCACAATTATTTACACTTTTATTACATGAATAATAGTTATATTCATCATGTTTATATATTTTATTTTCATATTGAGCCTTTAAATCTGTTTCTTTGTGGCATTTTGTTTTATCATCGTTTAGAAAATAATAATTTGAATTACATAATTGACAAATAGTTCCATTATTTGAACAAATATTACAATTAGAAATTGCCTTATTACAATCATAATAATGAATTCCTGAATCATTAGTAAATGTATTATTTCCTAAATTATTTTTAGAAACACAATTACTTTTATTATCATTTAAAATTGCATAATCATTATTACATTTTTGACATTGATTTATATTTCCTGGGCATTCTTCACAATTTGTAACTAAACATTTATTATAACATTTATTTGTTGTATCATATTGATAATTATTAATTTCATTTTTATCTATACATATATTAGAATTTTTATTACATAATGTAATTAAATTATATCCATCTTCACACTTTGAACAAATATCTTTACCACCACATTCAGAACAATGATTATTATTTTCATTACATAATCTAAATATATCATTCTCAGGGTCATAATAAATTCCATTAATATCTTCAACATCGATGTCATCAACACATCTTGGATTTAAAGGATCAAGAACAAAAACAGTTTCTCCATTACATTCTTTACAATAAGTATTATTATCACATCTTTTACAATTTGGCATTAAATTAGAACATGAATTATATGTTAAACCACCATTTAAAGATAAATATTGATCATTATTAAGCAAATTAGATGTCATACATTTATTATTGTCAACAAGAATATATCCTGAATTACATTTTGTACATTTATTAACACTTGAACATTCTTTACAATTAGGCATTGCTTTATAACAATGAATATATTTTATATTATCCAAAGTATAAAATTCTGCTAAATTATAATTATTTTTTAATTTACAAATTTTATCATTTTCAATAAAGAATGCAGCTGTAGTACATTGAGTACATCCATCATAATTCCATCTTTGGCAATATGGATTTGAATTTTTATTAAAATAACATTCACCATCTTCTAAATAAAAACCAGATTTACAACTAGTACATTTTGTCGTTTTACATTTATAACAACCTGGAAAATCTTCATCACAAGTAGCATATTCTTTATCGCCTAAATATATATATGTATTACTAGGAGCATTCCAACAAAAATAATATGGCTCAATAAATAATTTATAATTATTTGGACATAAATTACACATTTTTTTACCAAAACAACCAGAGCATTGGGGAGAACAGAGTCCATCATCATTTTCTTCCATAGGAGGAGAAAGTACACTACCAGGACTTCCAACATTTAAAGTAGTAGCAATTGAATAATCATATGTAAAAGTATTACTTTTAGGTCTTGATTTTTTATTTATACAATCAAATAATGAATTACAAAATACTTCACCAGTACAAATTAAATTATAATCTGGACATAAAATTGGTCCTTCTGTATATCCTGGTCTAATTAATCCTCCTGCTCTTGGACAAAGAATACTATTATTTTCATCAAGTGTTAAATAAAGAGAATTTTTTGTACATGTTGCTTTAACACAAACTGCTTTATAAGGTTTACCACTATCTCCTGTTCCTGATGCAGATGCTTTTGATAAAACACATATTGAATTTGGTGAATAACTTTCACCATGTGAAAAAATATAATTAACACCTTTAAAACAATTACTAGGAAAATAATTTTTTGAATAATATATACCATCAGTATTATCTTCTATATTACTTTTACTTACTACTCTACATCCATCAGCATAATTATTTTCAATTATGTATTTACCCCAACCTGTTCTTGAAGGAGAACAACTTCTACTTTTAGTAGCAGCATTATAAATAAAATCATTAAAAAAAACAGAATTTTGTGTTTTACAATCTAAAGTTAAAAAACTACATCCTCTTCCTTTACCAGCTCTAAATAAACCACCAGTATAATTTTTAGTTTCATACCATCCACTATCTTCAAATAAAGCTAATGTAATTTCTGATATTGTAAAATCTACTCTATCAACTAAAGAAACCATAATATCACCATCCATTATTCTGCTTTCCCAATGACTATGTACTGATAATTCACCTCCATTATCTTCTAATTCAATACCTTCTAAAGAAGGACAATTATAATGTCTTCTACCAGCAGCAACGACTTTAGGACTTGATATTAATAATCTTTCCCTTCCAAGAATTGTTCTTTTTATTAAATATTCTTTCTTATATAAAGTAGTATCAAATATAAAAATATGTCCTAATTCATGCATAAATAATTGAGTTAAGAAAAGATCTGCATTTCTTCTTGTTGAATCAATATTTTGATTTATTAATATTGTTCCACCAATTGGTCTTCCAGTATTATAATCAATTGAACAATATCTAGAAGCAGCGAAATAATTTCCTTCTAATGAACCAAAATAAGGGAATATAACTAAATCTGTATTATATCCATTTATTAATTCAGTATTATAAGTTGGTATTTCACAATCAGTCATCATATCACTTGTTATTTTATATGTTAGTCTTTCTACTTTTAAAAGTTTTGACCAGTAATTTACTGACTGCTTTAATGAGTTAATTACTACTGTATATCTTCCATTATTTTGAGATTTTATATAGGTATCATCAATGAAAATTCTTATTTTTCTTTTTCTGATTTTTTTTTCGTTTAATTTCCTATTTAATGATATTTTTTCATTTTCATTTGTGTTGTTTGATGATAATTTTGTAAATAATGCATTTTGGAATGAGATAATTAATATTACTATATATATTATTTTATTTAATTTATTCATTGGTTCAAGTTTATTTGAATTAAATTAGTTAATATTTATTTATATATATAAAAATATATTTTTTTTTTAAAGAATATAGGGTAATTTTTCATCTAATAAAAATACATTTATATTTGATAATGAAGAAATATTTAAAAAAATAATATGTCAGATATTAAAGAATTAAGAGTAGCACAATAATTTTAATTCATAATTATTAATTCATATTCTTATAATTTATTTAAATTAATAAATTATATAATAATTATTATAATGCATAAATAATATTTAAAAAAAATAATAATTATTAAATAAAAAAATGAATTCCAAAAATTTATATGATGAAGGAGAAATAAATGAAAATGAAGAAGAAGATGAAGAAATAATTGATAATGAAGATGAAGAATTTGATGATTCAATTCATAAACCAATAAAATCAAATGAATTGCGAGGTGTTAATGAAAAAGAAAATGAAAAAAATAATCAAATTAAAAATGATTTAAATATAAATCACCCATTATTTAACATCCAATTAAAAAAAGAAGAACCAAAATTAGATAATACAATAGAAAGAGTAAAAAATGAAGTTAAAAATATTGTTGCAGAAACGACATTAACATCATTAGATAATAATACATTAAAATTAACTAATGAAAAATTAATAGAAAAACCAAAAGAAAATAAAAATGAAAATTTAAAAAAAAAAGAAATAGAAAATACAAATAACAATAATAATATTAATTTAGAAAATTATACAAAAGATGATTTAATTTCTTTATTAGTGAATAATCCAATAAATGTAAATAATGAAGAAGAAGAAGAAGAAGAAGAAAGAGAAGAAGAAATAAATTTAAATTTAAATTTTAATACAAAAATTCCTGAAGAACCAGAAAATGAAGAAGATGATGATACAGATTTTAATAAAGCATTAAATAAAGTTTTATCAAATATGGCAAAAAATAAAAATATAGATAATAATCAATTATATGATTTATTGGTTAGTGATAAAGATATTGTTGAAAATGAATTAAAAAAATATAATTTTAATCATAATATTAATATATCATCAAAAATACAAAATTATATTGATAAAAAAAATAAAAATTTAAATGAAATTAAACAAAAAAAAGAAGAAGAATTTAAACAAAAATATACATTTACTCCAGTCATAAATAAAAAAAATAATATAAATAATAAAAAAAGAAATTTAAATCAATTTTTAAAAGACCAAGAAGAATATCAACAAAAAATAAATGAAAAAATAACAAATATAAAAGATTCACAAATTAAAAAAGAAGAAGAAGAATTAAAATTAAAACCAAAAATTCAAATAACTTCAGAAAAAATGGCACAAGAAAAATATAAAGGTGAAGAAGTATTTAAAAGATTATATAATAAACCACAAAAAAAAATTTTTGAAGTTAAAAAAAATGAAAAGACTCATAAAAATAATAATAATAGTAATGTAAATGAAGAATATTTAAATAATTTATATCAAGATGCAAAATTAAGAGAAAAGAAAAATAAAGAAAAAGAAAGTTTAGAAAATAAAAAAAGAAAAGAAGCAATTCAATATAAAGCTGCATCAACTTCGAATAAATATCTTTATAATAAATTTAAAAATTTATATAAAATACAAATTGAAAAAATAATTACAAAAATTAATAAAAAAAAATTAGATTTTAATCAATTAAAAATTCTTTTTATAAACTTGAATTTTATTCCTCAATCACAATCAGAAAATGAAAAAATGAATAATTTATTAAAAGAAATATATGAAAATTTAAAAGATGATCAAGGTTCAATGAGTATTGATCATATATTTATTTTTTGTTTATCAATTTTAAGTTTATTTGAATATTATATTTTATCTAATTATAAAATGAATGAGAATATTTCAACAATTCAAACAGAATCAAATGATAATCAAAGAGAAATTGTAAGTTCTATAAGTCAAAAAAATTTAAAATATAATCATAGTTCTAATAAATTACTTCAAAAAAATTATTCTGTTAAAACTGTAAGTAATAATGATGAAATTAGTTCTAAATTAGATATTATTAATAGAGATTTATTAGGTAGAATTGTTAATTATGTTAAATATGGTGGTTTTGATTTAGATAATAATTTTATTATAACTTGTAATCATTCTAAATTAATTAGTAAAAATTTTATTAGTTTTTATCAATATTATAATAATCCAAATTTATATAAGGATGAAATTAAAGATAATAATTTAAGTAATAATAAAATTAAAACATATAAAAAAATTTCAACTCCAATTACGAATAATAATAATAATCATAAAATAAAAATTCAAGAAAGGTCAAATCGGAATATTATACAAAATAATACAGAAAATAAAAGACAAAATAAATCAACATCAAATTCCAAAAGAATAGAACAATTATATTTAGAAAGTGCAAAAAAGAGAAATCATTTAGAAAAAGAAAAAGAAAAATATTTAGAACAAAAAGAAAAAGAAGAAAGAAAAATATGTACATTTAGACCAAAAATAAATTCAAATTCACAATATAAAAATAACATAATTCCAGTTGGTCAAAATGGTAATTTACAAGAATTAAGAATGGAAATGTTATATAAAAAAGGAACTGAAAATTTATTAAATAAAAAAGACAAAACATTAGAAGAAATAGAATTAGAAAAAAATAAAAAAGAATTAACATTTAAACCAAATATCAAAGAAGTAAATTACAATATGTTTAATAAAAATTTAAATATTGATGATTATGATATTCAAAAATTTAATAAAAGATTACAAAAAGGAAGAGAAGAAAGAGAATTAAGAATTAGTGCTTTAGAAAGAGGAGAATTTTTAATTAATAATCAAAGAAATTTTTCAGATAATAAAAATACAATAAAAAGAGATTTTGGATTTAGTGAAAATAATAATAAAAAAAAAAAAGTTTTATTGAAAATAAAACTCCAGGAAAAGAAAGAAGTAATATATATTATTTTAATAATATAAATAATAATAAAATTAATATAAATAAACATGAAAATGAAACTCCAATTTTACAAATTGATGTTAATTTAAAACATGGTATGAAAAAAAAAGTTTATGTTTATGAAGGGGATACTTCAGAAAATTTAGCTAAAGAATTTTCTGAAGAAAATGGTTTAGATGATAAAATGAGAAAAAAATTACAAATGTTAATACAACAAGAAATCGATAAATTACTTACAAAAATTGATGAAGAATCACAATCTACTTTCAAATCAAATAATAAAAATTTTTAATTAAATATATAAATAAATTTTAAAATATTATTTTTTTTGTAGAAATATATTTTTATGAATTATGTATAATTAATAAAAAAAAAGATGAAATTATTTTTTCAAAAAAAGATTTTTATATTAATTTTATTACCATGTTTAATAAAAAACTCATTTTTAGAATTAAATTTATTAAAAAATCCATTATTATATAAATCACATTATGTAATGATAAATGAAAGTATTAATAACTTTTTAACAAAATTTACAGATTTTAATCTTTCAGTTCCTGAATTTAATGATTGCCTGTCAGATTTGTCATACAATAATTTAAGATATATGTATATTTATAGTGGAAAAGGTTTGGCAGAACAGGGTTTAGAATATGAATGTCTATCAAATGAAAATTTTACATATTATTTCCTTATTTATAATAGATATTTCAATAAAAGTGATGATGAAATTTATCAATTTATTAATAAAACATCTTTTTACACTGGAATTTGTATTCCAAATAATTGTACTAAATGTATTGATATGCTTTTAAATAACAGTTATACAACTTTTTTTGAAAATTTAAAAAATGAATGGTCATTAGAAAATATTTCTTTTGAAAAAATTGAAGAAATTTCAAATTCAAAAAATAATGATAAGAATATTTTAATAATCATAATTATTATTTTTGTTATTTTTGCCTTTCTTATTATACAAATACTTTTTTATTTTTTATATAATTGTGTTTATACAACACATGCGAAAGAAAAAATTATTAATAGAGAAGAGGAATATATGAATCAAAGTAATGAAATTTTTAATAAAAAGATTCCATTAATTGCTAAAAATGAAGAAAAAAAAAGTTTTTGTTATTTAATTTTTTCAAATCTAAATGTTGGAAATTTTTTACAAATTTTAGTAAAAAAGAAAAATGACATTTATGATGAGACAAATTTAGAATTTATAGCATTCTTGAGGTTTATAATAATATTTTCCTTAACATTTATTCAAAATATATATGTATTAATTCAAATTCCATCAAAAGATTTTTTTGAAAAAGAATTTTATCAAAATCCTTCATTCTTTATAATTAAGTTTTCTTCTTTTAGTTTGGATATTTATATATCAATTGAAGGATTTATTATGATTTTTAAATTACTTTCATATATCAAAAAAAATGTTTATAAAAAAAATAAAAATAATGTTTCTTTTTCTGTTTTTTTTTTTTTTTTTTACCATTCATTATATAAAGTAATTTCAACATTTTTATTATATTATATTGTGGGTTGTAATCAAATCAATTTAATTAGTTTTTTTTCTAGTGGATTTTTACATTTATATTATAAAAAGATGGTTGCTAATGAAAAATACGACAATGATTTTATTAAAATATTTTTTCCAATGACATCTATTTCTCCTTATATTTATAATTTGGAAGAATCATTTTATTCATATCATACTTATATAATCCTTTATTTTAATGAATATTTTATTTTTTTGTTTTCTTTATTAATAATTTTTATCTTATTTAAATTAAAAAAAAAAATATATGATATTATTATATTTATAATAATAATTTTGAATTTTTTATTAACAATTTTAATAAAAGTAAAAGAAGATGAAAATCAAGACAAAACAAATAGCAATTTAAATTACTATAATTTTGAAAAAATTATTAATGTCATGTATAGTATAAAATATCCTCATTTAATGTTAAATAATTATTTTTTTGGAATTTTTAGTGGTATAATATGTTTTTCGTTAAAAGATTTTATTTCAAATATATCCATTGTTCAATCTGAAAATAAATATATTCCTTTTGAATTTTTATTTGACATATTTAGATGTTTTGGATTAATTTCTGATGCAATAAAAATAATTTTCATTTTAATTTTTGTTATTATTCTTATATTTTTATCATTTTCATTTTATTTTTTACAATTATTAAATGGGAAATTTCTTTTTGAGTTTGATTTGAAGGAAGAAATTGTATATTATTATGAAAGATCATTAATTATTTTGTTTTTTAATTTAATAATCATTTTTGTTTATTCTATTGATTATAATATTTCAAAAAGGAGTAATTTTTTTAATTTTTTTATTTTTTTCTCCAGAATCGATTTCAGTTTCTTTTTGACAATAAGTAAATTCATTTATAGTCTTTATTGTCTATATAATTTCCAATTAAAATTAAGTTATTCAAATTTATTTATTATATCTTTTGGATTATTTATGAATTTATTACTTTTTAATTTTATTCTTACTATAACATTAGTTTTACCTTTAAAATTATTATTTAAAAAGATAATTACATAATTATTGAAAATAAATTTATTAAATATCTATATTTAATTTTTTAATTTTTATTTTAAATTTAAATGTCATCCGTTGAAGAGATTTTACATAAATTTTCTGTTAATAATAATTGTGAATTATCAAAAGAAGAAATTAATAATTTATTAAAATATGTTATAAACACTCAAATTTTATCATCAACTTCATATAAATGTTTAGATTGTCTTCAATCATTTTTAATTAATCATCAAAATAAATTAAATGACTTAGAAGGAATTCTTTCAAGTAAATTTAATGAAATTTTAAATACAAATATTGTTAATATAAGAGATTATACAATGAATTGGTTAATAGGAACTTTTTTTAAATGTAGTAATGCAAATTCAGATTTTTTTATTAAATTATATTTTTATAATCTTCAAAAAAATTCTTTTCTAATTGATAAAAAATTATATAATTATTTCAAAGATAGTATTTATTATAAATATCAAAAATTAGATGAAAATAATTTTGGAAAATTAGTTTATTTTGATAAATTAATTGGTGAAAAATATTTAACAGATCCAAAATTAAAAATTATTTTAAAACAAATAAATGATATATATAATTATAATTTTATTGAATTTATTTTTATAATAATTAATTATAGAATTAAAGCAAATAATAATAAATTTGATGTTGATAAAGAAA
This sequence comes from Isotricha sp. YL-2021a, assembly GCA_023806865.1. NCBI lineage: Eukaryota > Ciliophora > Litostomatea > Vestibuliferida > Isotrichidae > Isotricha > Isotricha sp. YL-2021a. Next base: position 10,726 of record JAJJLH010002280.1, on the reverse strand, counting down.
GATTAATATTTAAAATATATTTTATTTATTTTTTTGATGTAGAAAAAAATATAAAACAACTTTTATCATCAATAAATTACATATTTTTAGAAAATGAAAATATAAATGATAGAAAAATATTTTTATTTTCATTGTTAATTTTATTTTCCTCAATTGGTCAAAAGCAATTTAATAATTTTCTACTTTATTTTATAAAAAATCCAAATGAACTTTTATCAATTTCATCAAATAAAAACATTTCAATATTAAAAGAAAATATTTCTCATCTTTATCCTTATTTAGATACATCTAAATCATATCAACATTGTTTTGAATCAGTAATAAATAATTTTGTTTCTTATGATGATGAATTAATTTTTAATTCGATTAGAAATAATGTAAACAAATTTGAATTAATTACAAATTTAACAAATTTATTTGAAATATTATGTAAAATTGATAAAAGTTGTTATCAAATGTATAGTAATATACAATTACTTTTAACTAAAAGTTTTAATCCTTATAAAGATAATAAAACAAAAAATGAATTAAATAAAAGTTTCTTTGAAGGAAATGAAAATAATGATTTTATTCAAAGATTAAAAGGTTATGAAAAAAATTATCCTGATGTATATAAATTTATGAATCAATATATTGAAAATATTGATAAAAATTCACAAATTTATCAAAATTGGAATTTTATGATTTTAAAAAATTTTTGTCTTTTTGATTCTTATAAAATCATAAAATTCAGTTTTACAAAAGAATTTAAAAATATGGATAATATTTATATTTTTTTACAATATTTTGCTGAAGTGAATAAATTTTATCCTTTATTATTTAAACAAATACTATTTTCATTAATTAAAGATGAAGAAATAAATGAATATAAAAACAATGAAATTTATAATTTATTAAAAAATTTGAAATATATTTTATTTTATGAAATAGAAACAAAAGATAGTATAAATTCAGAAAAAATTTTTGATTCTCTTTCATATAAAAAAGATATTTTATTATTTTTTAAAATGAATTTTAAATTATTATCAAATTTTTTCTTTGGAAAAGATATTGGAAATGAAACTAATGGAATGAATATAGAAGAAAAATATGAAAGATTTATATTTGGAAAAGAAAAAAAAAAAAATGTTAAAATCCAAAAAAATAATGGTGAAGACAAATTAAGTTATCAAATAAAAATTAAAATATTAAAAATATATAGTATATTATTATATTATTTTGAAGATAATGAAAGATTATCTGAAGATTTAATTCAATTTTTATTAGATTTAATTGATTTTTTGACAACAGAAGAATCAAATTTTTTATTAAAAGAAGTTAAAGAAGTTTTAAGTATTTTAATTGATATTTATGTTAAAAAATTAGAAATATTAAGTTCAAATCAACCAATTCAAAATTTATTTGATAATTTAATAAGATATTTAATAGAAAAAATATTAGAAGAAGATACTTATGCTAATAAATATTTTTCAATTTTAATTGGAATTTATAAAAATCTTTATATGAAAAATGTATATTATATAAAAGATATTCAATTAAGAATTATTTACAGTATTAAACAATTAGTTTATAAAAATGTAGATAGTCAAAATTTTAGAAATCCATTAATAATCAAATCAATGTATGGTTTAAATGATATTGATTTAACTATTGTAAATAAGAAATTTATTATAGAATTACTATCCATTATATCATCAAGTGATCATGTTCATTTTAAAGGATTTTATCTAAGATTTATTAGGATTTCTGATAATAAATTGCAATTTAATTCTGAAAATATTTCCAAATTAATTGATTTATTTATTAAAATTGAATGGTTACCAAAATACATTGTTGATTTAAAAAAAATAATTAATGATCCTAATGTTCCTTATTTAAATAAACAAAAAATCCTTGTTTTACTTTATGATTATATTAATTATATCGATAATAATTTTAGTGAAAAAGAAAAAGAACATTATTTAAATGTCTTAAAAATAAAATATAAATATATAATATACGAAAATATAAAATCAATTTCATAAAACAATTTAAAATTAAAACCCTTATATAAAAAAAAGTAATTTTTTTCAAAAAAAAAAAAAAAAGCCAATAAAAAATAAAAAATATAAAAAAATTTAAAAAAAAAAAAAAATCCAATCAATTAAATCCAAAATAAAAAAAACCAAAAATTTACTTTTTCTTAACAGTTTTATTTAAAATATCATGATGATAAGTAGTATCAAACAACTGACTTTTCTTAGTCCAAGTATCTATAATTTTCCCTAATTCTTCAGGTTTTCCTTTAAAATAATCTTTCATATTAAGAGGTTGTCTAAAGCTTTCACGATATCTAGGATCCATAGCATGTTTATTAGTAGTAATAAACATATTATAATCCATTCCTTGAAAATTAATACAATCATCATTTGCAATTTGAAAATGTTTTTTTATTGTTGGATAATCTTTACAATTTTGACCTAAGTCACTATAAGTTGTTTCATATTGCCATGCATTTGGATTTGGTAATAAGTAATCTCGTTTTTTCTTTGTGTCATATTGAGATGTACAACGATCTTCATACCAATTTCCTTCACATACATCACAGTCGTATGTTGCTGGGATGTTTCCTTGATTTTGAGCTGTGAAATACATGTTCATTTTTTTTTTTATTTATTTTAATTTTTTTTTGTTTTTTTTTGGGAAAGTTATGTTTTTTATTATATTGTTTTTTTTTTTTTTATTTTTTTATTTAATTTTTTTATTTTTTATGAATTACTTATTTATTAATTATTTTATTTTATTTTTTAATGGTAATATCTTTATTGTGATTTTTATTATTTATATATATTTTTCAATATATAATGTATGAGGGGAAAAAAAAAAGATAATTAATATACATTCATAAATAAAAAATTTATTAAATTCAGATTTTTAATAAATTAGGTTTAATTAACTAAAATTAGTTATTATAAATTTAATTTTTTATTTTTAAGAAAAAAAAGGCTTTTTAATAATTGATATAAATTTTCATTAAATAGTGATATTTATTATTCATACAGAAAATTTTCATTAATTTACTTTTTTTTTATTATTAAATGAAATTTTAAAAAACCAATAAGCAAATTTAATTCTGAAAATAAGTGGGAATACTATATGAAAAATTATGATACTCTTCACATATTTAATCCAAATTATAATATTATTATAAAATATATCAAAAGTAATTAAATTTGTTTATTGAAATGATTATTGAATTAGAAGAAAATGAACATTTTTCAATTGATGATAGAAATTATTCTCAATTTAATCAACAAAATGAAAAAGATAATTTTAGTGATTATTTTGAATCAACTTTTAACATGTCAAAGTCATTAGAAACTGAAATTGATGATTACAAAAGGGATGAAGATGAATCTATTTATTACAATATTGAAAATAAAAAAAAATTTATAAATAATGTAGATATAAAAAAAAATGATGTTATTGTAATAGACAGTAAAGAAATTGATAAAAATTTAATATTTTGTCCACAAAATAATATTTCTGATTTTAAAATTTTCAATAAATGTTCAAATGAATTTTATAAACTATTCCAAAATCAAAATGTAAAACAAAAAAAAAAATCAATTTATTTTTTAGTTAGTGATAAAAATAATAATGAATTTGAAAATTCTAAAGATACTTTTTATTTAAAGAAAAAAACAAAATTTAATAATGAAAAAAAAGAAAATACAAAAAGTAGAAAATACAAACCTGATGATATAAGAAAAAAAATAAAATCAAGATTTCATAAAACACTAAAAAATATAATAAATATAAAATTAGAGGATGCGGGTTCTAAAGAAATTTTTGATTTTCTTCCTCAAAGTTTTGTAAGTAATATTTCAAGAGAAAAAAATAAAGAAGTTATGAATATGACATATAGAGAAATTCTCCAAAATGATTTTTGTAATTTAGATAAAAAAAAATCAAAAAAAAAAAAAGTTAAAAAAAATAAAAATAAAAGAAATATTAAAGTTTTAAACTATTTAGATTTACATAAAGATATTTTAGAAAAATCTGGATTTAATAAAATTTCAGAAATGACTTATTTAAATATCTTAAAAGAATATTTTTTATCTAAAGAATTTGAACTTTCTGTTGAACAATTAAAATTAGAAAAAGAAAGTGTAGATTATATAAATGAATATTTAATTAAAGCAAAATCTTATATTAGTTTCTTTATGGATAAATAATAATTTTTGAAAAAAATTCAAAAGAGTCAATAATATAAAATAATGTAAATATATAAGATAATAATTTATATTATTAAACCCTTTTGTAAATAATTAGAAATCTGATATATTTCTTCATGGATTAAATTGAAATGATGAAATTATTAAATAGAATTTAAAAATAAAGAAATTAATATAGTTAATTTTTATATCATTTTTTAAAATTTTTAAATTTTATTAAATATGAATTATCAAAAAATAAATTATACTAAAAAATCTAATGATTAATGGAACAATTTTTAATAATTATTTTATTTATATTGATAAAAAAATAAAATAATTTAATATAATTTATAATAGATAAGTATTAAATTACCTAATAATAGATTTATTTACTCTTTTTTTTCTTAAAGACATAATTGATTTATTATTTTTTAAATTACTATTAACAATCTTGTTATTAATATTATGTTTTTGTTCAAATATTCTTTCTTCTTTAAAATGAAGTTTTTCATCATAAAAAAATTTTTTAGAGTTTATTATTATTTCACTATACTTTTCATTTTGGAAATATGTGTTTCCTTCATAATTCATTTTATCTTCATGAAATTTTCCTATATATAAATTTTCATTATTTTTATATTTAACTGATTTTTGAAAAAAAATACCATTTCCTTCTTTTTTATCATTTAAAAAAGAACCATAATAAACATCTTGTTTCAGATTTAAATGAAATATTTGTTGAATGTTATTAGAAAAAATAAAATTAATTTTAGATTTAAATAATTTATAATCATTTTCATTTAAACATAAAATTCCTTTTCCATTTTTTAAATCATTATCCCATTCACCATCATAAATAATTCCAGATTTATATTTCATTATTCCTATTCCTTTTTTTAATCCATTTATATCACATTTTCCATAATATATATCTCCATTTTTATAAATTATTTTTACTTCAATAGACTCATTATTTTCATCAAAATCACTTTGAAAGGTTTCTTTATTTTTAATATTTAATATTCCAGAATTTAATAATTTATCATTTATAAATATACCATCTATTAAATCATTTTCAAAATATATTTTTTTTTTATTTTTATATTCCATTCTTCCTATTCTTTTTTTTGAATCTTTTTTAAAATTACTTGAATAAATATTTCCTTTTTTATATTTCATTATTTCATAATTTTCTTTTTTTCCTTTAATTAAATTTCCTTTATAAATCTCCATTTCATAATTATTTATATATTCATATATTAATTGATTAAAGAAATTATGAATTTCCTTATAATTTATAGAATTTAATTCTTTAAAAATTGCATTTATTGATTTTGAATATTTAATTGCTTCTTCTATATTTATTTCTTTATTTTCATTTAAATCATTTTTATTTCCAATTAATGATAAAAATATATTATTTTTTCCATTAATTTGACATGCTAGTTTATACCAATAATTTAATTTTTTAAATGAATAAAGATTTGTAACATCATAAACTAAAATTATAATATTTGATTCTTTTATTATTTTATAATTTAGGTATTTATAAATATTATTATTCATGGTTTCATAAAAATCTATAATATATTCTTTTTTATTTATATTAATTTTTTTTCTTGATTTTTCAAAACTTAATGTCATCATTGTTTCAAAAGAAAAAATCCCATCGACATATTGATTTATCAATGATGTTTTTCCAACACTTTTTTCTCCAAGTATTGAAATTTTAATATTAATCATAATTAAAAAATAATAAAATTAAAAAAAAAAAAAAAAATTTATTAATTTTCCTTTCCAAAATTATCATTTCCAAATTATTATTTTTATTATCATATAAAAAAACAATAAAATAAAAAAAAAAAACTAAAAATAAAAAATAATAAATACTCAATTATAAAGTAAAAAAAAATCCAAAAAACAACATAAAAAAAAAATGGGTAATTGTTGTCATAACACAAAAAAAATAATAAAACAATGTGATTACTTCGGAACATTTGTAACATTTAGAATAAATGATGAAATAGAATATAAATCAATAGTAGGTGGATTAACAAGTATAATATTTTTCATATTGGCAATTCTATATACATTATATGTTGGAATTCCATTTATAAAAAGAGAAAATATTGATTTTATTTTTTCAAATAAAATAGTAGAAAAAGAACCATATATAAATTTAACAGAAGTTGGATTTAATATGGGATTTGGAATTCAATATCAAGATGATGCAACACCAGCAATTGATGATTTTATTGAATATTATAATTATTCTTTAATGTTAAAAGAATGGATTGGTGAAGATACTATTATTGAATTTCCATTTGGTTTAAAATCTTGTACTCATAGTGATTTTTTAAATTTATTAAATAATTCTTTTGATTTAAATGAACTTGAAAAAATGTTATGTCCAATTTTAAATGAAAGTACTAATTATACTTTAGATGGTTTATATACTGATGATTATTATAAATTTTTTGAAATTGAAATTAAATTAACTGATAAAGGAATGGGGAATTTAAGTAGTGTTAAAAATAAAATGCAAAGTAGACCTATTGAAATGGCTGTTTATTTTATTGATACTGCTATTCATTATCAAAATAGAACAAATCCTTTACCTCCTTATATTAATTATGTAAAGAAAGGTTTAGATTTAAATTTTATTAAAACTACTGAAATATCAATTTCTACTATTGAATTTACAAATGATGAAAATTTATTTTTTGATAATAGTCATACTATTATTGATGCTACTTTCGATAAAGATGAAGATTCTTTTCATTTAGTTGCTTCAAGAGAAGATCAAAATGAAAATATGGTTGGTAAATTTATTATTAAAGCAAGTGCTAAAGTTTTAGTTTTAAATAGAAGTTATCAAAAATTACCTTCTTTTATTGCTGATTTAACTGGAATATTAGAAGAAATTTTATTAATAATTTTACTTTTAATTAATATTATGGAAAGACAAGCAATTGATAATAAATTAGTTCATAAAATGTTAAAAATTAAAGGAAGTAAATATTATGATGTTGATTATTTTTTAAATGTTTTTAATAGAGATAAAATTAATAATGAAGTTATGAATTTAATTAAAAGGGATAATTTTCAAATTGGAAGAAGTACAACAGGTGGAATTTATTCAAAAAGAAAAAGTATTATGATGATATTAAATAATAATGAAAAATTTGGTAATAGTCCATTAAGAAGAAAAAGAAGTTATTTTAAAAATCCACATATAAAAAATAGTAATCATCAATTAAATAATTATTTAAATAACAATTTATCACCAATAGAAATAAATTCTCATCAAATTCAAGATAATAATATCAATGTCCAACCATCAGAAAGAGATATTATACAAATATTAAATTCTCCAAATAATGTAAAAAAAAGATTAAATAGAAAAGAATCGAATAATAGTTTAAGTATAAGTTCAATTCCTTCTGAAGATTTAGATTCTTTAGATAATAAAAAAAAAAGTTCAATTAGCCAAAGTATAAGTAATTCAAGTAATGATCAATCAGAAACAGTAAACAATAATAGTAATTCTCAAACAAAAAGACATTTAACTGGAACAAATTTAAATAATGAAAATAATGAAAATATTGAAAATATTGAAAATAGTGAAAATAATGAAAGTCAAAATAATGATATTTCATTAATAAAAGTAGTAAATAAAAATGATGAAATAAAAAGAGCAGAAGAATCTTTTGCTTCAATTGGTGTAATTTCTGCTGTTTATACTTCATTATGTTATTGGACTAGTAAATATCAAAGAAGAAGATTTGAATTGTTAAATGAAGCTGAAAGGAAAGTTCATTATTATTTAGAAGTTTTTAATTATATTAAAGGAATGCAAGAAATTGATTTACTTAAATATTGCTTATTTGATAAAGAACAAATTACTCTTTTTGATTATTTAGCAAGTCCACCTTTAAAAACTAGTTCTAAAAAAATGAATGCTATTTATAAAGAATTTGAAAGTGAACAAGTTAATGTTGGTAAAATACAAAAAAAAGAAATTGATAAAGTGTATGATTGTTATAATATTATTAGAAATAAGAATAGTGTTACTTTTGAAGATTTGAAATTATTAAGACTTATTAATGCTGAAGTTGAGCTTTTGAGTTAAGATTTTTTATTTATATATTTTTTAGAGTAAGATTTTTATGTATATTATTATTATTAACTTAACTCATAATTCTTATTTTTTATTATTTTTTTAAACATTAACATTAAATTATATATTCTAAATATTTCATTATTAATAAAAATATTTATATATTTAATATATTATTCAATTTTGAAATAAAAATAATTTATTCAATTCTTTTCTATTTGATTCAATCAATTTATTTTATATCAAAAAATGTCTTTAAAATCCATTATTTCATTATTAAAAACAATTGATTTATTTAGTACTCCAATAAGTTTTAAAATAGATAACTCAAATGTATATCATTCATTAATAGGAGGAATATTTACATTAATTTTTTTCTGTTTTTCAATATTTTATATAATACACTCAGGTATAAATTTCATAAAAAGAAAAGACATATCATTTATATATTCACGTCAAATAGTTGAAAGTGAACCATTTATAAATTTAACAAAAGTAAATTTTAATATAGCATTTGGTTTACAATATGCAGATTCTGATGATGATGTATTAGTTAAATTAGAAAAATATTTTGATTTTTCATTTAGAATTGTGGAATGGATTGGAGAAAGAAATATAACTTATATCCCTTTAAATTATAAAAAATGTTTAAAAAGTGATTTTTATAATAAAATAGACTTTGAATTTGAAGTAAATAGAGTTGGAGATTTATATTGTCCTATTATAAATGAAACTGTTAATTTTACTTTAAATGGTTATTATGTAGATAATTATTTCAGATATGTTGAAGTTAAAGTATTATTAAGTAATTATTCAATGGAACATTTTAATGAATTAGAAGAAATTATGATGAATAATCGATTAGAAATGATAATTTTTTTTTTGGATAAAGCTGTTAATTATGAAAATAAAACTAATCCTTTACCTTTTCATTTTGGTTTTTCATATGATGGATTAGATTCAAGTTATAAAAAAGAATGTAATATATATATATCATGTATAAATTTTTATAATAATGAAAATTGGTTTTTTGATACACCAATTTTAACAGAAGATGCAACTTTTGATCAATCTAAAGCAACTTTTATTTATTTAGGAAATAGAACACATAATAAAAGAGATTTGGGAATATATAATATTGAAGCAAGTACAAATAAATTTATTTTTCATAGAAAATATGAGAAAATTCCTACATTTTTTGCAAATTTAACAGGAATTTTTAGTGCAATTCATTTAGTTTTTTATATTATTAATGAATATATTAATCAATATTATATTAGTGAATTTATAATTCATAAAACTATGAAATATAGAGGAAATAAAAATATTAATATTGAAATTATTTTACAAAAATGTAATTTTCAAAGTATTAAATTAGAAAAAGAATCAGAAAATAATGATAAAACTATTAAAACAAATATTAATCATTTTTTTGTTAAGAATAATAATAATAATAAAATTAAAAAAAATGAACAAATTAGTCAAAATAATTATGATTCAATAGATTCAATTAAAGAAAATAAAATTGAAAATGATTTAATATTTAAGCAAGATAAACCTTGTCCTGTTAAAAATGATAAAAATTTACCAAATATTTCAATTAATAATGAAGATATAATTTCAAAAGATACAGAAAAAAAAATAACAGAAAAACCAGAAATTACAGAAGGAAATAATACTTTTTTAAATGAAAATAATAATAATAATCAAATAAAATTATGTCAAAATGTATTTTCAAAAATGAATATTATAGAAATTTTATATTCAATTTTTTGTTCTTGTTCAAGTAAAAAACAAAGATTTAAAAATAAACTTTTTAGACAAGCTGCAGATAGAATTAATTATTATATGGATGTAAGAACTTATATTGAAAGAGCATATGAACATGAATTATTATTAAATTTATTATTGAATAAAGATGAATATCAATTATTTAAATTTCTATCTAAACCAACTTTCAAAGTTGGAAAAGAACAATTAATTATTTTTCAACATCCTTTAATTCAAAGTGATATAGTTTGGGATTTTTATAATATAAATAAAATTAATAATTTATTAAAATCATATAATACTATTATAATTAATAAATCAAAAACAAAATTTTCTACATTATTAATAGATTATATGAATGAACAAATAAAATTTCTAAAATAATATGTATATTATTTAATGTATAATTTTTTGGAATATATTAAATAGATTTTTTTTTACAAATTAACTTAATTTTATTAAATAATATTTTTTAAAATAAATTTTAATTTTAAATATTATTTATTTAGAAATATATTGATAAATATCTTCAACTTCATTTAATCTTTTTTTTCTTTTAGATATTCTAATTTTAATGATTACATAAATTAATATTATTATAATAAATAAAAGATTAACCAACCAAATCATTTTTTTA
>JAJJLH010002279.1:0-29543 GCA_023806865.1 Isotricha sp. YL-2021a | reverse complement strand
ATTTGGTTTATCAACAGTTTGTTTAAACCAACTAACTAATTGTCCCCAAATATAATTATTTTCATATTCTTTTTTTCATTTTTCTAAAAAAAACTTATTATTTAAAAATAATTTTTGAATATTTTTTATCTTTCTTAGTATTAAATCATTTTTTAAAATGAAAATTTTTTTATTTTACTACTTTTAAAAATCAAAAAAAATTTTTTTATTTTAAAAAAAGAATCTCATTTTTTTTAAAAATAATTTAATTATAAATTGTTATTTATTTTTACATTAAAATTAAATCTTTTATTTTATTCTTTAGAAGCCATATCCATCAAATCTAATAAATCATCTTCATTATTATCATTATCATTATTAATTATTCCAGTAAATGCATTATCAAATTTCTTAATAATATTTTCCTCTCTAGGAATTTCAATATAATCATCATCAGAATCAATTAAACCATCATAATTTCTTTTTTTGTTTGTTGCAAATAAATCTATTTTAAAAGTTCCATTATCATTTGATGGAACTATTAATAAATCTGCTAAATCATTAAATTCTTTTTTTGTATTTTGTGATAATCTTTTTTTAAGATCATCAGGTAATTGACTATTATTAAAAGAAAATAATTCAGAACTTTTCATATTATTTCTATTATCAATTTCTTCTTCTTTTTTTTCATTTTTATTTTCATATTTTATTTTCTTATCTTCACTTTTTTCATCCTTTGCTTTTTCTTTTATATCTTCTTTTTTATCAAGATTAAATTCTTTTGATAAATCATTTACTTTTTGTTCTTTAAGTGTATTTGATTCATCTCTTGGTATAATTCTAGGTTTTTTATCTGAAAACATATTTAATCCTAAATCAGTACAAAAATTTTTATTTCTTTCATTATTATTATTTTTCTTATAAAATCTAGTTAATTTTAATTCAAAATAATCATCACTTGATTTACCATTTTCATCATAAATTGTTATTTCTCCTGGTTTTCCTACTAAAGGAGGTGCAATTTCATTCATTGGTAAAAATAAAATATTACTTTGACTTTGTAATTTATCTTGAATAAATATTGAAACTTTTACATTTTTTCCTTGTAAAAATCTTAATAAAGTAGATTTTAATATTATATAATCATAAATTGAAAATTTACCATATATATTTTTAAAATTAGTAATTACATCATTTACTGTTTTTAAATTTTCTTTATTTTTTGATGCATCTTCTTTTATTATTATTTCTTTAATACTTTCTAAATGATTTAATGTTATTTGATATATTTCTTCAGGATATCTACTTCTTACTAATTCTAATTTAAATGACATTAACATTAATTCAAATAATTTTGACATTGAAGTTGCATTTAATCTCATTATACTTGAATGAGCCAAATTTTCAAATATCTTTCTTACTTGTTGATGTTTGCTTATTATATTATGCTTTAAAATTTCTTGATGGAATTTTTCTAAAAATAAATTTGCAACTACATCATGAATAACTTGACTACTTTTATTTTCAGCAATTTTTTGTGCTTTTAAACGAGAACATAAAATATAAATCATTTCTCCACCTAAATTATATATTAAAATAGGCATTGCCATTAAATAACTTTCAGACATCTTTAATTTATATATTTAATATTTATATTTTTTTATAAATTTATATTGAAAAATAATAATTAATTATTTTAAATTTTAACTCCCATAACTATCTAGTTCGTAATCCCTTGAAAACTTTTTATAATTTATATTTTTTTTAAATTCAATTAAATGACTTGGTATATATTCTAATTCTAATTTTTGATTTTTAATACATTCTTGTATTTTTCCTAAAAATAATCCAAAACCATTAATAAAAATATTTTTCCCATTTTCATTTACAATTCCTAAATTTTTTTTATCAACTTCTATTTTTTCTTGTTCAGAAATTAAATTAATATTAAAATTAGTAATAGTTTTTTTTCTTATAAAATTTTTATTTCTTCCATTTGAATTAGGAAAATTTAATGAACTTAATTGTTTATTAATACTTTCTCTAGGTTTGATTAATAATTTTCTTTTATATTTTTTCCCTTCCATATATTGTCTATTTAAAGGTAGTTGAATCATACCAAAATTTGAAGTAAATTCATCATACATATTTTTAATTCTTAAAAAATGAAGTGCAATTTCCCATCTTGATAATTCTTCTTTTGAATTAAATCCAATAATAAATGTTCTATCATCTTTTTCAATATCTTTTTTAAACCAAGATGATACTTTAATTTCTAAATAATATTTTTTAGTTTCAAATGAACTTTCTTTATCTAATATTGAAATTTGATAAATATTTTTTAAAAAGAATGAAGCTAATGGTTCATTATTATCATAATAATTTTGTTGATAATAATAATAACAAAATTTATTATTTGTCAAAACTGCAAATCTAATTTCTTCTTTTCCTCCATGTTCATCTTTTTTTACTATTTCAGAACACATTAACATAGGCATATATTGTTTTTTAATAGTTGGATATGATGATGTTATTTTTAAATCAATTATTTTTAATTTTTCAATTAAATCTTTTGTAGTTAAAATTTTTTGATTGCTTAAATTACTATTTGATAATTCTTCTTTTGCAATTTCATTATCTTCTAAATGATTCATTATTGTTTTTTCTGAAGTTTCTAAATGATTTTTTAACACTTCTTGTTCAATATCTTTTTCCATATATGAAAATTTTGAAAATTCCATTTTTCTTGCAATTTTACTATGAATATCAGTTTTTTGTTCAACTAACATTCTCTGATATAAAACTTCTCTTAATAAAGGAATAGTAAACATAGCAACTAAATGTTTAGGTTTTAAATCATATAATATTTCAATCAGGCCTAAATATTCAAAATTTTTTAACATATCTAATAAATCATCAAAAGTAATTGAAGGAAAAGAAATAATATCACTTAAAATATCAATATCAAAAATATTACCAATTACAGCAGCATGTTTTAAAATTATTATTTCAATACATTTAAGAGAATCTATTATATTTCCTAATACTTTTTCCATTATAAATGGAATTTGCATTTTTGAATAATCTTTAAAAATTATCATTTTTTTCAATTCATCAGATAATAATAATGATGTTTTATTTTTTAATATTAATAATCCTTGATTAACTAAATTTTGACATAATTCAATAATAAAAAGTGGATTTCCTTTAAAACTCAATGGTAAAATTGCATTAATTACATCTGTTGGTACATCATCTATATGTATTTCTTCATATAATTCATTTGGTTTTAATGGATTTTCTTCATTTGCTTCTCTAATTTCTTCTTTTGGCATTGTTATTATATTTGTTTTTATAAGTTCACAAATGTAATTATGATTTAAAAATGGTTTCATTTTGATTATTGTACCACTTAAAGCAAATGCTTCTTCTAAAGAAGAATTATTTCTTGCATATTTTTCTTTTTCTAAATCTTTTAATCCACATATTAAACTTTGGAATGTACATATCATGAAAATTTTCTTATTTGATTCTGATTGAATTGAAAATAAATATTGTCTTATAAATTCAACACTTATACTATCTAAATCTTGAGAATCTTCTACTATTAATATTAATGGTTTATCCTTTAAAATATGTTTTTGATATTTTGAAATTAAATTCAAAAAAAATTTAGAAATTTTGGTTTTATTTGATTCATAATTTCTAACAAAGAAAAATGGATCACCTGGTTTTTCTAATTCTTTAATTTCATTAAAATTATCTTTTTGTTTTGATTTAATAATAGAATAATGAGATGACAAATCATAATTTAAAATTTCTTCTATATAATGAATATTTTTAAAATTATCAGTTGAATAAATCAAATTAAAAATTAAATCACCTTCCACAAAAAAACTTTTTCCAACTTGATATTTTTTTCTTTCAGGATTATTAACATTTAATAATGAATTAAATATTTTTCTAAAAGTAGTTTGAAATCCATTCATATTAATTGTATGAGTAATTGGATTTTGATTAGAAATAAAAATTATTTTATCTAAATTTTTTAAAAAAGAATTATCGCCTTTCCTTATGATAGATTGTATTTCATTTCTAACTAATAAACTTTTTCCACTACCAATTATTCCAGTAATTAAAATTGCTTGACTTTGTCCTGTTTCCATTAATAAATTATATTTATCTTGTATAATTTTTTTTTCTTCCTCTATACCAATTCCTTTAAAATTATTATCTAATTCAATTAAAGCATCTGAATTTCCAACATTATTATTTCTTCTTGTTTTAATTAATTGATATATTAATTCCATACTCATTTTTTTATTATTTTTCTCATCAATTGGTGAAAAATGATCAAAACTTATGGAAAACCCTTTTAAAACTCTATTAATTCTAAATTCACAAAATATTTTATTTTGTATTAAATTTTTAGTTTTTTCACAAAGAAATAAACTTTTTTTCCCAATTTGTCCAATAAATTCATTATTATTAGGAGAAAGTTCATAAATTTTTATAGCAGTTTGCATAAATCTAGCACTTAAATTAACAACTTCACCAAGTAAAGAATATTCTCTTCTTCCACCTAAACCACCACATACTCCAGTAAAGCATGATCCAGTAGTTATACCAATCATAGCTTTAACATTAAATTTTTCTTTTAATTCTTCTAAAACAGAATTTCCTGATAAAACAGCTCTTACTGGATCATCACTACTTGAGAAAGGAGGAAGTCCCCAACAACATAACATTACTGAACCTTTATCATCCATTAAAAATTTATTGAGTGAACCTCTAGTTCTATAAACACATCTTTGAACTGTTGATACTACATTTTGTATTTTTTCTCTTCCTTCTTTTGTTTCTGTATCCTTTAAATCAAGTGATAATTTTATAAACATAATCGTTAATAAACGAATTTCCTTACACCATGATTCCATTTCAATATCTAAATAATTTATTATTGCTGCTGGTACAAATGTTCTTAAAATATTTATATTTTCACCTAATTTTTCTTGATTAAATTTAGTTCTCATTAAAAATGCATCTGCTCTAACTTGTAATTTTTCATTTTTTATTTCTGGATTTGGAACATATAAATAATAATTCATATCATCAGTATCAGAATGTTCATTATCTTTATCACATTGAACAAATTTATAATATTTATGTATTTGATTATATACTTTTTCACTTATAATTATTTGACCTCCTGTAGTAGCATGACATTCACTTGAACAAGCTTGTTTCATAGCAGAACCAACAATTAAATATTCACTTCTATTAAATGTTCCCCCTACAAATAAAATTTTACATTCTCCAACACCAATACCTACTTTAACACTTAATGGATTTCCACTTCCCATATCTAAATGATTTAATTTTGATTGAATAGTTAAAGCACATTGAAAAGCTCTTCTACAAGATTCTTCTAAATCATTTTTTTCAGAAGAAGGCCAAATAACTAAAAGAGCGTCTCCTGCAAATTTAAAAATATCTCCTCCATTTTTTCCAATTATATTTATTAATAATTCCATATATCGATTTAAACAAAATGCTAAAAATTCTGGTCCAGTTCTTCCTTTTTTTGAAAATTTTTCTGATAATTTTGTAAAACCTGAAATATCAGCAAAAAGTGATACTGTGTTTAATGGAATTTCTAAAGGATAACGTGGTTTTTGAGATATTGTTCCATCTAATACACATTTTATTACTTGAGCTGGGAGATAACCTAGGAGACTTCTTTGTCCTATTTTCATTTATTTTATTAATTGTGAATTTTTAAATTAAATAAAAATTTAAATTTAGAGTTTTTTTTATTTTTAAATTTTAAATAACATTTTTTATTATTCTTCTAAATCATTTATTTCTAAATTCATATCATTAAAATTAATATGTAATCTTTTAAATGTTGGAGTTAAATCATTCAGGCTATAATATAAATTAAAATTATTTTCTATTATATTAGATTGATATTCATTATCCCTAGAAACAAAATTAAAATATTCATTCATTTTTTTATTTGATATTTTGTTAATTAATTCATTTTTTATTTTTAATCTATATTCCTTAATTAATTTATAGTAATTTTTAAATCTCTTAAAAATGAGATGTTCTAATGCTCTAGTGATTGTGACAACTAATAATTCAATCAACTGATATTTTTTTGAAGTATCAATTCTTATTCTAACTTCTTTTTTAAAAAGTTTTGAAAATCTTTTGAACTTATTCTCATCAAGAATATTCCATATTATTTCATAATATTCAATTATATAATTTGAAGCATTCTTTGAAGTGAATTTAAAAATTTCATGTTTAAACAGATTAAAATCATTAGAAACTTTTTTTTGAGTAACTTTGTTATTAAAATGTAAATTAATGACAAAAGAGTCTTCCATTTTAAAAAAAATTAAAAATAGTTAAATAATTTACAAATAAAAAATAAAAATAAATAATATATTTTTTCTAGAATTAAATTATTTAAAAATAATGGATGATGATTTTTTAAAAGAATTAAAATCAAAAAATAAAGAATTTTCAGATGATTATGTAAACATAATAAAACAATATTACCAAAAATTAATGAATAATCCAGCAGAACTTCAAAATACATTAAATCAATTAAAAGGAGGAAAAGATCAAGTAGATTCAGAAGGTGGAATAACAATAACACCAGATGAATATTGTTGTATTAAAACAACTGATGAAACTGGACAAAAAATATTTTTAAATTTATGTTCAAGTGATAAAGTAGATCCACCTGCAGAACAACATATTTTAGAAATGAATAATCAACAAGGTGTAAGAATTCCTTTAAGTTTAAGTGAAAAATATGAAGATTTTGATGTTCATGGAAATATTTGTCAAGTTTATGATGCTATTTTTAATCCTGGTGTTTTAAAAAAAACTGAAGTTGAACCTATGGTACTTAATTTTTTAGTAAGCATTCTTGCTGGGAGAATTAAAGAAAGATTTAAAAAAAATATTAATAGTGATAAATTTGTTAGACTTAAAAATTTAAAATATAAAGGTAAAAGTGTTAGAAGTCAAAGAATTAGAGCAAGAAAAGTTAAAATTGATGAAATTATTAATAATACTAATGAAAAAGATGATAAAAAATTAAATAATAATAATAATGGACAAATTAATAATAATATTGCAAATGAAATAAATAAAGAAGTTAATGAAAAAGGAAAAACTCCAAATTGGAATATATTAATTATTAAAACTAATAATTTAACTGGAAAATTATTTAAAGAAATTGATAGTATTGTTAAAGATAATGTATTAGGTAATAATGGGAGAATAAATTATAATTTAATGACAAATTTTGATAGAGAAAATCCAGATTATGAATATTATAATGGATATAATTGTAATCCTGGATCTGGAAATGGTTTTTTATTATGTATTCAAATGGATTTATTAGGTAAATCTTCAGGAATAAGAATTAATTTATGTGATGAAAATATGACTTTATATTGTGGAAAATTATATTCATTAGAAATTAATTTACCTTATAAAATTAATTCAAAAAATGCTAAAAGTATTTTTAATATAGAATCTAAAGTTTTATATATTTATATGCCATTTTATATTAAAGATATTAATGATTTTATGAAAATGAAGGAAATAACAGCAAATGAAAATAAAAATAAAACTATTGAAGATATGAAAAATGCAGTTAATATTAGTGAAGATTATTTATATGATGTAATTAAATAATTTTTTATTTTTAAGAAATAAAGTAAAAATTATTATCTCACATTTATTGATTTATAATATATTCATAATTATCTTCTAATTCATTTGCCCTTAATTTTCTTTTTTTTTTATGAGCTTTCCATAAAAAAAAACTTAATATAATTATAGTAAAAATCAGGATTATAAACATCAACAAAATTAAGAATTGTTTTGAAATTTTAAAAAATTTACTATTATTTTTATTTATTTGAATATACATTCCGATATCTTTTTCTCCATGATTAAATACTAACATATACTTTCTTATAAAAATTTCACCTAATTGAAAAAAATATTCATTTTTTTTAAATGATATTAAAAAAATATATTTATTTTCAAATTTATCTTTTAAAAACAATTCATTTCCATCAAATTCAAAAGTAAAATTATAACTTTTATGAAACATTTTAAATTTAGGGAATTTTTGAATATTAATTGAATCATCACATTTATAAACTAAAATATTATTTTCTAATACCTTATATATATTTACTTCACAATTTTTTTTTTCTAAATAATTATATTTATTAAAAAATAATTCATCAAATATTTTTTTTAAATTTTCATCAACAATTATTCCTTTAAAATGAAAATTAATATTTACTGAACTTCCATTTATTACCTTTTCCCCAATATAATAATTATTAAAATTTAAATTCCACATTGAGTAATAATTATTTTTAACTCTTCTGTAATTTTTTTCTTCATAAATGTTATTATCAAAAAAATGAGGAAAATTCCCAAAATAAATATATCCAAAAGTATCATTTTCATAATCAATAAAAAAAATTCTATTTTTAATTATTAATCTTGTTGTTAAATGATTAATAAATGGTATATCATAGTCATCTCTATAAACTATATTACTTAAACCTAATATTCCTGATTTAAATTTATCAGTCATTGATGAATCATTTAATAATTGAAAGACAAAACCATCAATTTTAATATTTTTATATACATCTACATTTGAATAATTTTCAAATAATACTCTATCACAACCATATTCAATATGAAATACTGTACCATCATAAAATATTAATCCTGAATGATTATATATAATTGATTTATTTGATTCTTTTTCATTATATTCTGAATTATATAATGAACCTTTTAAAATGAATGATTGAGTTAAAAATGATAATGTTATATGAATATTTTGTGGAGGATTACCAATCTTAAAATTTGTATTTAATTGAATATTTAAATAATTTGAAATAAAATCATTAGTATTGTTTTTATAAAAAGGCATTTTAATATAAGAATTAGAAATGTAACTAATATAGAAAAAGAAAATTAAAAATATAAAAAACATTATTAAAAAAATAATAAAAAAATAATTTAAAAAAATTGATGATAATATTCATATAAAAAATATATATATTTAAAATAGTTTTTATGAATATAAAATAATTATATCATATTTTTAAATATAAAATTTGTTTTAAATTGTTTTTTTATTTATTATTTTTAATTTCAATATATATTTAATGTTATATATTACTAAATGAACCATCAAAATTATTATCATCATCATCAAATAAATCATTATTATCATTTTTATCAAAATTTAAATCATTATCTACATTTAATCCTAACATTTTAATTTGATTTTCATCATTTATTTCAGTTTCTTGATAAACAATTTCCTCTTCCTCATGTTTAAATAATATTTCATTTTCTTTCATAAAAGAAATAATAGGAATTTGTAAAACAATTAATAACCCATAACAAAAACATCTGAAATTTTGATTATGATTCATTTCAACCATTCTAAGCATTTTACTTCCAGTATAAATAAAATAATTTTGAGTAATTAAAATAATAATTTGAACTAAAATAAAAGGTAATTCATCTTGAAATTGTGAAAAAAATATTGAATAATCATCATGTAATTCATAAACAATTGCATTAAAAACAATCATATACATAATAGTATTATATAACATTGTACTTCTATAAACTGAATCAGTTAAAATAAGAACAATTAAAAAGATAAAAAGTTGTAATAGAATACCAATAAAAATTCTAAAACAAATATTTCTAGAAAGAAGATAATTATGAGGTGAATAACTTAAAGAATTTTTTTTTAATACATTATTTCTAGAAGGTTTACCAATAGATAAAGCAAGGGCTTCAAAAGTATCAATAATTAAATTTAAATACAATATTTTATTATGATAAAATTGAATATTAATAGCAGGAATATTAGAAATAATCATTAAAACAACTAAAGCCCCAACAAAAGAGATTTGAAATTGTAAAAATTTTCTAATACAATCATAAATATTTCTTCCATAAAGAATAACTTCAAAAACATTTGAAAAATATTCATCTTCAAAAATAATATCACTTGATTCATAAACTATATCATTATAATTATTTTCTCCAAAAATAATTCCAGCATGAGCAGCTTTAAGTGGTATAGAATCTGAACTTCTTTCTCCAATCATTGCTATTATATCTCCTTGAGAACTCATTGTACCAATTAAAGAAAATTTATCTTTTCCTGTTGCATTTGCTATTGCTTTACATGAATATATTCTTTTAAAATATGATGAACATTGTGGTATATTAAAAATAAATTTTTTATCTAGTTCATTAAAAGTAATTGATACCATTTTATTTAATTCATTATTTGCATTTATTATTGTGTTTTTTTCAAAAGATTCTATTTCATTTGATAATAAATATATTTGACTTTTTGTTTTTTTGTTTTCTTTTTCATCTAAAAAATTCATTATATTATTTGTGTTTCTTAAATTTATTATGCTTTTAGAAATATTTTTTATTAATCCTAATTGTTTGGCTATTATACTTAAACTATCAACACTTAATGCTGTAACTAATTTGAAATTTATTCCAGAATTTCCTAATTCTGTTATTTTATCTGAAATCAATGATTCAACTTCATTCTTTATTCCAATTAATGAAATAAAAGTTAATTTTGAATGTTCAGTTAATGCAAGTCTACTTATATTAAAATTTTCTTTTTTAGTTTCATTATAACATAAAATTATTGGATATATATAATTATGTGACATTTGATTTATTTTTAATTTTAATTTATCTGAAAAACCTTCATCAATCTCTCTTTTCCCAATACCAGGTGTAATATATGTATATATTTTATTAATTATTAGATCTGGATTACCTAAATAATATGTTTTTATTATTAAATCTGATTTATTATCTTTTACACTTGAATAAATTAAATTATCATTTATTAAATTTGTACATGAATAAAGTAAATTTTCATTTAATTCTTCTCTTATTTTCATAGTATTTACTTGAATAGAATTTAAAAATTTTAATAAACAACATCCAATATTATTTCCAAAATAATGTATTTCATTATTTTTTTGTGCAGTATAAGCTTTTGAATTTAAAGTAATACCTTCACAAAATAAATTAAAAATTTCAGGTTCAACCATATTTTTTAAATTATAAATGTTTTTATTATCAATTTGTGTATCTTCAATATAGATACTATCAATAGTATTTTGATCTTTTGCAACACCATAATAATCAGTTATTATATTATTCATTCCTGCCATATATTCTAATGAATTTGTATTTTTAATTATTATTCTTTTTTTGGCTAATCTAAAAACTGCATTTGCTAATGGTATATTATAACTTAATTCAATACCCATAGGAACAATTATAGATAATAAAATGAAAAAATAAAATAATGAATCAACAAAAATATATAATTGACTAAATTGTTGAGTATATGTAGTTAAATGATAATTATTTTTATAAATTTCATATACATAAAAAGCAGTAATAATAAAAGAAATAATTGAAGCAGTAATAATTGAACCAAAATATAAATTATTTATATGATTTTGAATAGGACTATGATTCTTATTATTATCTTGATGATATTTTTCCATTCTATAATAATCTTCAAAAAGTAAAAATCCATTTTGTGTATATTTTTTATCATGAACTTTCAAACCACCAACTTCTCTAATATCAACTCCTTCATATTCTAAAGGAACATTTTCATCTGTATTTTTTTCATAACATTGGACATTTAAAACTAATAAAAAAGCATATCCTTGAATAATTCTTGTACCACTTAATAAAATAGGAAAATCTAAAATTCTATCATTATTAGCATAATTTAAGTTTCTTATTTCATGAATTCTACCATCTTTATTTTGAATAGCTAAAGATGCAGTTCTAATAATAATACCATCTACAAAAGTAATATCACCTGATGAAATAATTAAAATATCACCAACTAAAACATGTTGATGAGAAATAATAATTTGTTCTTTATTTCTTAAAACACGAACTTCTCTTTCATTAATTTTATCTTTAAAATTATTAATCATTCTTTCAATTACATAACGTGTAATTGTGTTTAAGATAATTAAAAATAAAACAATTGAATATAATGTTATATAATCAAATTTTTCATAATTACCATAAATTTTATCAATAATAAATCTAAATGTTGCTACTAAAATTATGAAAATATATATTTTTTTTAATGATAATTCAAAAAACCAACGTAATAATGATTTATTTTTTCTTTTATTTATTTTAGGGTCATATAAACCAAAATGATTTATTCTATCATAATATTTTTTTGATTGTGATTCTGGAATTTCTGTATTAAAATAATCTCCTGAAACTAATCCCATATTTGGATCAACTGATAATCTATCACATAATGATTTTATTCCACCTAAATTTTCTATTATTTTATGTGATTTTTTATTTATTATATTTTTAGGCTCTAATATTTTTTTTATATCATTTCTGTCTATTCCAAAATTATTGTTTCCATTTAATAAACATTCATCTAAATTTGAAGGTTCAAACATTTTTATATTTTTATAAAAATTTAGTTATTTAAAATAATTAAAAAAATTTAAATTTTTTATTCAATTAAATCTTTAATTGTAAAAATAATTATTTAATAATAATCTTTTTGATAATAATTATATCTTCCTCTTCCACCTCTTCCTCCTCTTCCATATCCTCTTCCTCCTCTATAATTATTATAATAATTATTTCCTCTATTTCCATAATAATTATTATTATTTCTATAACCATAATCTTCATAATTATCATCATAATTATCATAATTATCATAATCATTATAATTATAATTATTATAATTATTATATCTTCCTCTTCTTTGACCTCTTCCATAACCTCTTCCTCTATAATTATAATTATTATTATCATAATAATTATTATTTTCATTATCTTTATTATAATAATCATCTTCATAATCTTCTTCTTCTCCATATTCTTCATCATCATATCCTTCTTCTTGAATTTCCATTATATTTAAATAATATTCTAATTGATTTTTAAATAAATCATTTTTAAAAAAATCTATTTCTTCATCTATTATTACTAATTCATTTTCTAATTCTTCATTAATTTCACCTTTTTTTTCTTCTTCTTTTTCTTTTTTATTTATATTATCTATTGATTTAAAAATTGAAAAAAGACCTAAATTTACATTCATATCATTATTCTTATTTTTATTATCTTTTTTATCCTTATCCTTATCTTTATCTTTTTTGTCTTTTTTGTTTTTTACTTGTTTTATATATTTTTTATTTTTAAATTCTTCTTTTTTCCAATTGATTTCTGTTGCTTTAATTGAGGAAATTTCATTTTTATTATCATAAATATATTTTTTTGATAATATATTAGGTTCAAAATATTCATTTTCATCAAAAATAAATGATACTTTAAATCCATTTTCTGTTTCTTCATATATTATATTATTTAAATAATTTAATATTTTTTTATCTTCATCATCAAACATAAAATAATTAGCATTTTCTAGAACAGTTTTCCAATAAGATTTAATATCATTTGTATTTGAATCTGATGAATCAATATTGTATTTCTTTTTTTCTTCTTCTGTTATTTCCAAATTATTATTTTTTCCAAAAACAATATCATTAATTTCATTATATATATTTGAATATTTTATATTATATTTTCTTATAAGGTCTTTTTGTTCTTTATCTGCATTTTCTGCTATTTTTTCTCTTTCATTTGTAATTTTATTTAAATATAATAATTTTGCTTGTTTTTCTGGGTTTTGAATTTTTTCTATTGTTTTCATAATTAATTTTTCTTCATCATCATTGGAAATTTCTTTTATATCTTCATTTTTATATTCTTGAGCTTCCATTTTGATTTGGATAATTTAATATATAATTTAAATTAGTAAAATAAATAATAAATTTAATATTTATTTCTAGAAATAAAATTAAAAAAATATAATTCCAAACTTAAAATTTTATTCTTTAATAAAATGAATATTTAATTATTTGATGAAAAATTATTATTATTCAAACTTGAATCAATAGTAATTTGAACATTATTTAAATTTTTCTTCCTTTTACTATTTTCTTCATTTCCTTGAGTATTATTTCCATTAACAAATTGTTTAAATTTAGTAATCTTTACAATTTTTGGTGAACTATCTACATCTTTTTTTCCTCCTTTATTAAAATCAGTTGTTTCATCTTCATCTGATATTGGAGGAGCTTCTTCATTCAAATTTTTAATATTCGATTTACCTACTTTAGGTAATTTAATTTTAGCACTTATTGAATTAGGATTTTCACTTCTAAAATTTTTAACAGATCCAATTTGACCATCAAATTTTTCATTATCACTAGAAAATTCTTTTTGTTCATAGCTTTTAATTAATTCAGGACTAATCATTTGTAACATATGAGAAAATCCAGGTCCTTTTTTTAATTTAACATCATCTCTTAATGGATATTTATTCCAAGGTAAATATTCTGATTTTGGATTTGTATTTGTTATATCAGCTTCACATGATGCACATTTTAATGTTAATGGTCTTTTTGCTAATAACCAAGTATCACCATTTTCATGTCTTTTTATTTGTTCTTCTGCTACTTGTCTTATTTGAATTTCTAATGTTTTAACACTTCTATAAACATCATTTTTATCAGCATATGTTTTTTTACATAATGCTTTCAAATCATTAAAAGCTTGATTAAGGGTATTATCTAATAAATTCATTTGCTCATTTGTAGGCATATTTTTTATTGTGTCATATAAATCAGAAATTGCTCTTTGCATATTTTCATCTTGTTTTTTTAATCTTTCTAATTCTCTATATAAAGCTTTTGTACTTTGCATAAATCTTTCTTGATCTATAAATTGACTTAAATCAATCATTCCTAATCCTTTATTTTCATGTGATTGACTTTTAAGGGCATTTACATGTCCTGTTAATATTTCTAATTTATGATATAAATCTTGTGATTGGGAAAATAATTTTTTTGTGTCATCATTTAAGAAATTAATATTATCTTTTGCATCATTTATTAAATCTAAATCTGATAAATGATGATCATATAATTCTTTTAAATCTGAATGTACTAATTTATTATCCATATCAAATTGAATATTTTTTAATGTTTTTTTCATTTCATCTAAATCTTTACTATTTAAATGCATTCTTAATTCATTATCTATATCATTTACTTTTCTTCTTATATCATTTACTTTTTTTTCTAATAAATTTAATTCTTGTTGTGATGCATTTGGATTTGTAAGATCAATTTTTACTTCAGAACCACTTAAACTTTGTAATTGTTTATTTATTTGTTCTAATGCTTCTTTTAATTTATTATCAATTTCTTTTTCTAATTCTTCTTTTGTAGAATTAATATTTTTATTTAATTGATCATTATTATCATTTATTAATTTATTCAAATCATCATCTTTACTTTTTAAATCTTTAACATTATTTCCTAATTGATTATTTAAATTATCAAAATCATCTTTAACATTATTATAATTTCTTTGTAAAACATTAATTACATTTCCATTATTAATAACTTGATTTTTAACTTTCATAAATTCCAATTGTTCATTTTTATTTTTTTCATCATTTAAATCAAATCTTTTATTAATTCTAGCTTCTAAAGCTCTAATTAAAACTTTTGAAGCATCAGTATTTCCATCACCAGAATCTTTTACCATATTAAAAACATCCATATCAGCAGTTTTTGTTTGTAAATCTTCCATTATAATTGCATTTCTTCTTAATTTTAATGTTATATCTTGAATACTATTTTGAAGTTTTTGAAAATCATTATTATTTCCATCTTCATGTTCTTCTAAAGCTTCTCTTATTAATTTTAAATTCTTATCTTTTTGAACTGATGATTCTAAAAGTTCATTTACAAATTTTTCTAATATTGAAATTTTTTTATGATTTTCTCTTATTTTTTTTAATAATGTTGTAATTAATTCTGGATTTATTTTCATTTTTGAAGTATCTTCTACTTCTTTATCATCATCAACAATATTTTTTAAAGCTTCTTTGAAATTATTTGCATTTAATGATGGATTTGATTCTATATTTTTTAATTGTTCTTGTAATTTATTTTTTCTTGGTGTAATTAAAGGTTCCATTTGTTCAGAAACAATATTATCTTTTTCTTCATTTTCAGTTTTTTTTGGAGTATCAAATTGAGGAACTTTATTATTTTCTTTTTGAGGAATTTGAGATGTTTGAGTTTGAGGAACTTCATTTGTTTCTTTATAAGGAATTTCATTTGTTTCTTTATATGGAACTTCATTTGTTTCTTTATATGGAACTTCTTTTGTTTCTGTATCAATAACTTTTGAAGTATCTTTTTGTTGATTTGTAATTACTTTTTTTTCTGTTTCATATTCTTTTGAATCTGAAATTTGTTGATTATCAAAAACTGGACTTTGTATTTGCTCTGGCTCTAATGGAGTTGGAAATTTATCTAATTGAAGAGTTCCTTCTTGTGGTTTTCCTTCAATTAAATTGTTTATTGTTTTTGTTAAATTATTGAAATTTGTTTCAATTGTTGAAAATTTTTTATCTGAATTTAAAATATGAGTATTTAATTTTGAATCTAAGTTTTTAAGATAAGTTTGCATTTCTAAACCATTTTTACAAAGGGATTTTAAAATATCCTTCAACATTTCAAATTGAAATAGTTGATCTAAATTATACTGTTTTCCATTACATGCATACATTTTTTATTAAAATTATTAAAAAAAACCGATTAAAGTTATTCTAATTATTTAAAAAAAATAAAATTTTTTAAAAAAATATCAATTTTATTTTATAACTATTTATAATTTATCTTCATTGCATTAAAATGATAAAAGAATCATTATATTTAATTTTTTTGGAAGTTTAGATGAAGATTTCTTTCTTCTTAAAGAATTTCATCTTCTAAAAATTATATTTCAAATTAAAAGTATTTGAACAATTCACTCACTTAATTCTTAGTATTTTTTTTTCTTTCTATCATTTAAATAATTTATTCCAAATAAAATAAATAATATAATAGCATGAGCAACCATACTAATATCGAAAAAACCTAAAAGAAAATAAAATATTTTAATTTCAATAAATTAAATAAAATAAATAAATAAAAAAAAATAATTTTCTCATTAAAAATTTTATTAAATATTATATAAAAAACCAAATAAAAAATTATAAACATAATAAATTTAATTTTCCTTCTTCCAAAGCTTGTTTAGTAAATTCAGCAGCTCCAGTAACACCTAATTCTTCATTAATAATAATATAAACAGGAATCCTTTCAAGGAATTTATCTAATCCAGCTTTATTAATTAAATTTTTAATAAAAATATCATTTTTTTTCATATAATTTGCAAGTGCAGCAGAAACTCCTCCAAATAAATAAATTCCTCCAAAAGGTAAAGTAAGTAATGAAATATTTCCAGCAATTGAACCATATAATTCAATAAAAAAGTCAATTGTTCTTTTACATAAGGAACATTTATTATTTATACAATTTTCAATTATTTTATTATTACAATCTATAATTTTTTTACCATCATTTTCAGAATTTAAAACATCATTCATTAAATTTTTATCAATATCATTTTCATTTATTTTTTCTTCTTCTTTAATACTTAAAAAAAATTTATATATTCTAGTAATAGAACTTCCACAACATGCCATTTCCCAACTTGGTTTTGGAAAGCCTATTTTTTCAATTAAAAATTGTTTATAATCATTTTGTAATTTAGTACAAGGAGCAAAATCTTGTTGCCCTCCTTCAGAAGAATATACAGAATAATATTTATTATAAGGTGTTTTTGTTAAATATCCCATTCCTAAACCTGTTCCAGCACCAATCATTGCTTTTGTTTGATTTGATTCTGATTTAATATTTGGATTTAAATGAATGTAATCAACACCTTCTACAAATTTTTTATTTTGAATTGCATAACCATTTATATTAAAATCATTTAAATACATTAAATGATCTACTCCTATTTTTTTTGCCATTTCTGAACCTGAAGTTCCATTCAATAATGGGAATTGATATGAAACAATTACTCTATTGTTAATAATTGCTCCTGGAATACCTAAAACTGCCATTTTAGGTTCACAATTTTCAGTTTTTAAATATTTTAAATATTCTTTTAATATTTCTTCTAAATTATTTTTAAATTCAAGTGATTTGTATATTTTAATATGAAGATTTTTTATATTTGTTGATTCTTCTTTTGTATTTATTTTTATTAAACTTAAACGACAATTTGTTCCTCCAATATCTCCAATTACTACTGGAACTAATTCAGATTCCATTTATATTATATAATATATTAATAATGTAAATAAAATTAATTTGTTTAACTTTTAAATATTATATTATTATACTATTTATTACTATTATTCTATATTTTTATCCAAATAAATTTCCATAATTTTTTTTGGAACCAGTATTTTGATTTTTGATATTTTCTTTTTGAACTGGTGGTGGATTACTTATTGCAGATTTAATTGGAGGTTGAATTGGTTGTTCTTTTTTAAATGAAGAATTTGAGGCAATTGATTTTGATTCTTTATTAATTTTTTCTAAATTTGTCCCAGGGTGAATATCACTATCATTAATATCAATTTTCATTACAGTCATTAAATCAGGATCTCTTCTAATAACCTTTTGTGCATTTCTCATAACTTTTATTAATTCTGTTAAATCTTTTCTTCTTTCTGCAATATGTTCTGGTTCACTTAATAATCCTACCATTTCATTTGATTTATATAATTGATTATATAATTCTATTTGCATATTATCTTCTATTTCTTTTACTAAATTATTTCCTATTATTTTAGGAATACTATCTCTTAAATTTCTTACAATTAATTTGAAATATGCTTCAATTCTATTTCTAATTTCCTTAATAAAAATATTTTTAGCATCATTTTGTTCATATTTATTATTGTTATTATTCATATTATTTTGATTATTTCCTGTATTATTTTGATCATTTTTATTTTGATTTTTAGGAATGAAAGTAGTGAAATTATCTAAATATTCATAATCATTAGTAAATAAATAATTAATTTCCATATCAACAACAGAATCAACAATATATTTACATTTGTCTTTTACTTCAACTAAGAAATTATTAATAAAATCTCCCATATCATTAATAATTTGAGGAAATCTTGCAAATGTTCTTTCTAAAATTTTACCTGATAAAAAGTCCAAATATTGATAAACTTCAGCAAAACATTCTTCAATTGGTTCTTTTAATCTTTCTAATTGAGGTTTTAATAAATATGTGAAAGCATCAACAGAAGGAAAACCTGGAATAGAATCACCTTCATGAATAGTTAAAGCATAATTAATATTTTCATCAGTGTAACCTGCTGTAGCTTTAAAATCTCCTGTGAATTCTTCTAATAATTTTTTATATAAAATTTTAATTTTATATCCTCCTTCATCTTTAAGAAATGCTAATCTTTTATTATCATATTTTCCCTTTAAAACATTTCTAAATATATCACAATATTCATTTAACATTGTCCATAATAAACTCATTTTCCCTGCATCATCAATTGGCATTGGATTACCTAATGAAGCTAATTCATCTTCTGCTTGTTTCATTCTATCATTAATAGCTTTTATAATTCTTGGTAAATTATCTCTAATAATTTTAAAATAAATTTTAGTTAATTTTTGAATTAAAATATCAGTACCTAAATAACCTTGAGGCATATTTTTATATACAGGATGACTTCTGAAAAATTCTTTTTCTTTTTTAACCATTTCAGACATAGGTAATTTATTAACTAAATCTTGTTTACTTCTATTTTTAACTCCAACATAACCTAATTTAAGTGGAATTTCTTCATTCATTAAAGCTTTCCTTGCATCAGTTCCAGCATCCATAATATCTAATTTAGTTAATACTCCAATAGTTCTAACTCCACCTGTATCAATTTCTTTAGCCAATTTAAGACCATCTGAAGTAGCAATATCACTATTAGCTGCAATTACACATAAAATAATAGTTAATGGATCAGATACATATCTCTTAGCCATATTCTTTGTAATTTCTTCAATATTTTTAGGTTGATCACCAACAGGAACTCTTGTAACACCAGGTAAATCAACTAAAGTTAAATCAGGACAAGTTTGACTATAAACATTTAATATAATTGGTTTATCTACAATATTTTTATCTTTAGCACATACTTCATCTGTTAAAGCTTCAATTGTTTCTCTTACTTTATTAAAATCTGTAAATTTTTGTCCTTTTCTTTCTTCAAAAATTGCCCATGGCTCACCATGATTAATATGACACAGACGAAGTTCTAATGGACGACGTGTAACTACACCATCTCCTCTTGGTAAAAAATCCAAACCAACTATTGATTCTAGCACTGAAGATTTTCCTGATGATTGAGTTCCTAAGGAACAGATACGTGGAAGTTTTATGTATTCATTAACACCACAATCACGTAGCTGATCAATTAAGTTTATTAGTTTTCTAAGTTTTTGAAATAGGATATTATCTTTCTCATCTGATGTATCTTTCCCTGACATTTTTTAAATATATTAATTTTTATTTTTTTGATTATTTATTTTTTTATGATATAGAAATAAATGTATATTATCAATTTTATTTATTTGAGATTTTTGAATATTAAAATAATATGTTATATTATATCAATTTATAAAAATTATCATTAAATAAATTCTCCAAAATTAATTTTTATTATAAACTAAAAAATATAAATATGTTCATATAAATAAATTATTTTTTTATATTGAATTCATTCAATTAATTTAATTTTTAATTGTATATATAAAAAAGCAATTTTAACTCAATTTATTAATACATTTAATTATTTAATATAGAAATTAATAAATATTCCTATTATTTTATTTTTTTAATTTTTATTTTATTAAATGAACTTTTAGCATCTTTCTTTTCTTTTTTATCTTTTATAATTATTTTAAAAGCTGAAAATGGTTTTCTTGAATCATTTTTTCCAATAATTGAAGTACCATTATTTATTACAGATTTATCTACAAAAAAATTAATTCCACTATTAAATTTAATTGATCCAAGTGGCTGATTCTTCTTTACAAAAGCAGTTCTAAACGAATTTATATTATTATTGGTATTATCTTTTTCTTTTTCTTCATTATTATTTATATTTTTATCAATAATTTCTTCAATAACATCAGATTTATGTTTAGAACATTCTTTTTTTGTTTTAGGCTTTTCAGAAGCAATTATTTGAATTTTAGACTTTTTCTCATGAATTATTTCATTTTTTTTATCATCATCATCTTTTAATATTTTATTAACCTCATTTTCCATTTTATTTTGTTTTTTCTTAATAGGTGAATTATATATTTTTTCATCAAATTTAGCAACAATATCATGTGATAAAATATTATGAGAATGATTCCATAAAACAATACTTATTCCACTTAATGTACTATCAATATTTGCATTATTATTATTACAAATAGGATTATTTCTTATATCAAGATATTCTAAATTTGACATTGAAGCAAGAAATGATAAATTATCAATCTCAGAAATATTATTTTTACTTATATTTAACTTATTTAATTTTGTACACATATCAATATCAAGTAAATCAGATACTTCATTATCTTCAATATCTAAAATTTGTAATTTTTGTAAACATATTATACCATTTATACTTTTTAAATGACAATTTTTCATTTGTAAACATTCAATATTATTAAAATTTGTTCCAATATCATTAAAAGAAAGAATATTAGAATTATTTAATTTTAATAATACTAATTCAGGAAGAAAAGCTCCAAATTGATTTAATAGTCCATAATCATTTGTAATAATAATTGAAAGTTTTTTTAAATTACTTAATTCTTCTTCTGGTATATTTAAATATTTACTTAAAACAAATTTAACTAAATTTTTATCTCCTGAAAGAAATGATGATTCATTTTTATTTTCTATTATTTCTTTCATAAAATTTTGAAAATTTTTTAAAACTGATTCATTTGTGTCATTGATTTTTACTATATTATTTTCATCTGATATTTTAATAAGTGGTGTAATTGGACGTCCTCTCATTATATATATTTTATTTTAATATATAAAAATTTTTTAAAAATATAATATTTATTTTTATTTATTGTTTCCTTTTTTAACATAATCTCTATAATTATATTTATTATTTCTATTTATTACATTCTTATATCTTTCATTTTCATATTCTTGTTTTTTATCATTTTTACCTTTAATTAATTGATGCTTATTATATCCATAAATATTATTATTATGCTTTGATGGATAATAATTCATTTTTTCAATAATAACATTTTTCTTTTTATTATTTTGTTTATATGGAATATTTTTTTCATTTATTATATTAAAATCATTATTTAAATTATGTTGATGATAATTTCTATTAACATTTATATAATGATTTGAATATGGATTATTATTTATCATTCTTTGATTATATTTATTATTTGGATTACCAGTAGAAGGTCTATTTATATTATTATTATGTTGTTTCATATTATTATTTTTATTTATATATGCTCTTCTATTTGCTGGAGTACTTGAAACTGCTCTTGTTGGTTTCTTATTATTATTATTATTTATATTTATATTTAAATTAACTTTATTTACTTTATTTTTCTTATTCAAACTATCATTATTTATTACATTACTTCCTGTCTTTGGACGAGTTTTTTTAATATTTCCTTTTCTTAAATTATGTTTATTATTATTTTCAATGTTAATATTCATATTATAATCATGATATTTATTATAATTTGGAGTTGCTAAATTTGGTGTTCTTGGATAATAAATTTCATTTGGATTATTTTTATTTATATTAATCATTACTTGATTATCTTTTTTTATATTTTTATTTTTTTTATTACCTTCATTTTTAATATTTTTCTTATCAAATATTGCATATTGTCTATTATTATTTTGTAATCCTTGATGTTTTTTATTATATAATTCATATGGTTGTGGATGACTATTTTTATGAATAATTCTTCCTTCATTTTCATTATTATATTTTATTCCCTTATTTTCATTTTCTTTTAAAAATCCTTTCATAGTTTCATATTCATCATTCATTAACATTTCCTCTCTTTGATTTTTCTTATATCTTTTCATAGGTAATTTCCTATTAATTTCTCTTAAATTTTTAGGCATTTTAATAGTCTTAATTAAATAAGCTTTTTCTTCATTTAAAAAACTTTTATTACTCCCATATTCTTTTTTAATATGTCTTAATATAATATCACTTTTTAACAATTGAGAACTACTAGGTCTTTTCTCAGGTTTTAAAACAAGCATCATAGAAACAATTTTTTTTAAATCTTCACTATAAAAATTATTTATAGGTTGATAAACACCTTTTTGAATATTTTTAGATAAATTATTAATAGAAGTTCCTCTAAAAGGAGGTAATAACATACATAATTCATAAATTATACAACCAATACTCCAAATATCACTTTTATAATCATATGATTTATCCATCCAAATTTCTGGTGATGCATAATATGGTGTTCCTATTTGAGTATATGCAATTCCCATTTCTGCAATTTTTGATACATTTAAATCACCAATTTTAATAGTACCATCTTTCATTAAAAATAAATTTGCACTTTTTAAATCTCTATGCATAATTTTATTTTCATGTAAATAATTAATTCCTTCTAATATTTGAATTAAATAATCCCATATAACATCTTCTCTAAATATTAAACCATTTTTTAAATTGTATTTTATTTTCTTTGATAAATCACCATCATTTGCATATTCCATTACAATATTTAAAGTTCTTGTTATTTCATCAAAAAATGCTTCATTGTAACCAATAATATTTTTATGATTTAATGATGCTAAAATTCTTATTTCATTTAATGCATTTTCTTTTTCTTTTTCATCTAATTGAATTATTTTTACTCTTTTCATTGCATATTCTTGTCCATCTATGTTTCTTTTTACTAAATAAACTGAGCCAAATGCTCCTTTTCCTAATTCTTCTTTTATTGTAAAATCACTTAATGGCATTTTTTTTTTTTTAAAAATAATTTTTATTTTTTAGTTCATAATTTTTTATTTTAATAATGAAGGAAAAGGAGGAAAAAATTATTATTGATAATTTAGGTGATTTATTAAAAATTCCTTTTTCAAAATTAAGTCATGCAAAATTCTCAAATTTCTCTGGAAAATATTTTGAAAAAATATATAAAGATACTATTACTTTAATAGAAAATGAATGTTTTAATAATAATAAAATTCAAATAAATTCAGAAAATAATTCTGAGATAAATAATAGTAAAGATATATCAAATAATAATTCATTAATCAATATTAATGTTATAAATAATAATTTAAATAAGGAAGAGAATTTAAATTTTAATATAATAAATATAAATAATGAAAGTAATGAAGATATGAATAATAATATTTTGAATAAAGGAGATTTTCCTTTAAAAAAAATTACATTTGAAATTAATTACAAAACAAAATTTGGAGAAGAAATTGGAATTTTAGGTAATATTGAATATTTAGGAAATTGGAATACTAATAAAGTTTTTAAATTAAAATGGGCAAATGAGAATTTATGGGTTGGTTCTATTCATATAAATGAAGATAATTTAATTGATTTTTCTTTTGAGTTTAAATTTATCTTACTTTATCATAATAAAATTATAAAATGGCAAAGTGGAATTAATAATATATTTTCTTTTAATGATATCTATCAAAAATTAATTCTACAAAAAAATGGGAAATATAGTAAATATTCATATAAATATCTTGATGAGGAATTAATTTTAAATTGTAAGTGGGTATAATAATAAAATAAAAATTTAATAATTATTAAAAATATAATATTATATATAAAAAATCAATTTATTTTGATTTAAATATTAATTTTTAATAAAACAATTTTTTTAACAAAAGCAAGTATTTTTTTCTTCCTCATTTAAATTATTTCCTGAAATACTATTTAATTTAACATTAAATTCAGGGTTGTTTTTTAAAATATCTTTATTTAAATTAACTAATAATTCATTAATATTTGATGAATTATTTAAAGCAGAAATTTCATAAAATTGGTAATTATGTAATTTAGCAAATTCTTCTCCTTTTTCTCTAGAAATTACTCTTTTATCTTCATTATCACATTTATTACCAATTATATAAATTACACAATCATCAGAAATTGAATTATTTTTAATATCGTTTATCCAAAAATCTAATTTATCAAAAGAATCTTGATTTGTTATATCATATAGTATCAATGCACCAACTGAATTTTTATAATAATTTGTAATTACTGCATGATATTTTTCTTGACCAGCAGTATCCCAAAGTTGTGCTTTCACTTTTCTATTTTCTATTTCTAATTCTTTTACTTTAAAATCAACACCAATTGTTGGTTCAATTTGATTGTCAATTCCTTCTTCCATTAAAGCCATTAATAAAGTAGATTTCCCTGTCCCAGAATTTCCAACAATAATAATTTTATTTAGTATTTCTCTAAATAATCAAATAATAAAATAATATACTCTTTATCCATTAATCAAATTATAACTATTTTAAAAATTTAAATATTAATAAAAAGAATAAATTACATTTAAACATTTTATTTTTTATAATCTAAAATTGGATATGTAATATTATACAACATATAAGAAACAATAAGCAAAGAACCAATAATATCAGTTAAAAAAATTGGTTCTTTTAAAAAAATAGCTCCAAAAATAAAAACAAAAACTAATTTCATATAAGAAACAGCAGCACTTTTAGATAAATCAACAATTTTAATTCCCATATTAAATAAAACATTACCACAATAAAATCCAAATGAATGTCCCATACTTCCAATAATATAACCAAAACAATATGGACATCCTTCAAATAAAATATAAATAAAAGAATAAAAAAGAGTACTTAATCCAACATAAAATAATTGAGATGTTACTGGTATTTTATTTTTTGCTAATATCTTATTTGCAATACTAATAAATGAACCAAATAAAACATTTATAAATGAACATGTTATTCCAATTAATGTACCAGTTGAAAAGAATGGTTTTTCATTTTGATCCAATTTTTCTGTTTTACTTCCACTTGATGAATTTACTTTTCTTTCATTTAATATTATTATAAAGGCACCTAATAAACAAATTGCTGTTCCTATAATATATCTAAAGTGAAATTTTTCTTTTAAAATTAATGCTGATAATATTATTAAAAAAATTGGATTTAATGTGGATATTATTTGACTTGTTGATACTCTTAAATACCATACTCCTACAACAAATAAAGCTACTGAAAAAAAGTTTAAATTTGTACGAATAAAAAAACAAAATTTTAAATCAATTTCATGCCATCTTAATATATGTTCATTTTTATAAAATGATACACAAGTTGCTATAGTTAAAATCATTATTCCTCTAAAGAATAAAAAAGGAATTGTTCTAAAATATTCTGAATATCTTCTTTGTACCCATTTTAAATATACTGAATTTGTACCCCAACAAAAATGTGCCATTAAAACATATAAAATTCCTAATTTTTCATTTTTATAATATTGCTTTATGGAATCTGATGTTGATTTTCTTTCAAATTTATTTAAAAAATCATTCTTTAAATTATTTGTGATATTATTTTCTTGGTCCTCAATTGCATTTGGATAATATCCATTTGCTGTAATAGTTGAACGAAGAGATTCAACTCTTGTAAATGATTTATTTATATCTTCATATTCATTTTCCATTATTATATATATTCATTCCTAAGTTACTTTAAGTATATTTTAAAATTATATTTAATCAATTATTAAATTAAAATGTATTAAATTTAAAAATAAGTTCTATAATTAAATATAATATAACATTTTTTTTAATTGTATTTATATATTATTAAAATTAAATATATTTAAAACTATTGAAAAATTTAAATCTAAATTATTTTTAAATTAATTTAAGAAATAAGTCAAAAAAAAAAATAAAAAAATTATTCATAAATAATTAATTATTTAAAAAAAAATGTTAGACTCAACTAAAAATAATTCTAAAGAAGAACTAGAATACTCTAAAATAAAACAATCAGAAAACCCAAATACAATATCAATGCCAATGCCATTAAAACTAAATAAAGTAAAAGACCGTCTCTTAATCCTTTCTCCAACAGTTCGTGCAGGTTTAGAAAGAGAATGTAATAAAACAGATTTTTACAGAGAAGGAGAAAAATTTATAGGAAAAGGAGGATTTGGTGAAGTTTGGAAAGTAATACATAAAAAAACAAATTTAACATACGTAATAAAAGTAATAGACAAAATAAGTATATACGAACAAAAATTAGTAGATCAAATGAATAGAGAAATTGAAATGATGTATAAATTAAATCATCCTCATGTAATGAAATTAGTAAATCATTTTGAAGATGATGATAAATTTTATATGATAATGCCATATGCTGCAAAAGGACAATTATATTCTTTATTAAGAAGACAAGTGAGATTTGATCAAAGAACAACAGCACAGTATATGAGAGAAACAATAGAAGCAGTAAGATATTTACATTCATTTTCACCTAAAATAATTCATCGTGATATTAAACCTGAAAATTTATTATTAGATGAAAATTATAGAATTAAATTAAGTGATTTTGGTTGGGCAAATTATCAAGAAGAAAATCAATTAAGAAAAACTTTCTGTGGTACACCAGAATATCTTTCACCTGAAATGATAAGAAAAACTGGTCATAATTACTTAGTTGATATTTGGACTTTGGGTGTTTTATTATTTGAATTATTAGCTGGTTATGCTCCATTTACAGGAGCAAATCAAAGTGAATTATTTATGAATATTAAAAAATTAAAAATTAATTGGCCTATTGATTTTCCTCCTTTAGCAAAAAATTTAGTTACTAAAATTTTGAAGTTAAATCCTAAAGAAAGATTATCTATTGAAGAAATTAGTAATCATACTTGGTTTGAAAAAAATCCTCCTTTAAGACCTGTTCTTACTAATTATTTAACTGATGAAAAAGAAATTTTAGAAAGTCATTTAATTAATGTTTCTCCTGATTCTGTTAAAGAAGAAATTAAAGATATTGTTAATCCAAATAAAAAAAGAAAATTTTCTACTTTGAGAACTAGGAAAATGTCTTATAATAATTCTGAATTTAAAGATATTGTTAGTCAATTACAGAAAGATTATGATGTTATTAAAAAAGAAAATGAAGAGTTGATTAATAAAAATAAAATTTATGAAATTGAAAATAATTTGATTAAAACTGAAATTATGGAAATTAAAGATTCTAAAAATGAAGAAGAAAGTGAAGAAATTAAAAAGTTAAAAGAAGAAATTGAGAAAAATAAAATTTTATTAAATGAAAAAGAAAATCAATTAAATGAAAAAAAAAAAGAATTAAATGAGTTGTTAAATAAAATAAAAGAATATGAAAAAGATAAAGATAAACAAAATAAAACAATATTAGAATTAAAAGATAAAATAATTGATTTAGAAAAAGAAAAAGAAGAAGAAAATATAAAAGTAATGACATTAAAATCATTATTAAATGAAAGAGATAATGAACAAAATAATATAAAAACATTCGAAATAAAATTTGAATCAAATAATAAAAAATTAACAACTTTAGAAGATCAATTATCAAATAATGATAATAATAGTAGTATTATAACAAATGATTCATTAGATAATTT
Source organism: Isotricha sp. YL-2021a (assembly GCA_023806865.1). NCBI lineage: Eukaryota > Ciliophora > Litostomatea > Vestibuliferida > Isotrichidae > Isotricha > Isotricha sp. YL-2021a. The sequence continues at coordinate 760 of JAJJLH010002279.1, read as the reverse complement.
ATATCAAATGATTTCTAAAGAGATTATTGAATTAAAAAATTCATTTAATGTAAAATTAAATTCATTAGAAGATAATTTATCATCTTTTTCATCTGAATTTAAAAAAAGTCAAAATTCACTTAATGATTTGATTATTAATTATATAAATAAAAATTTAATAAATGCCATTGAAAAATTTAAAAACATTATATATGATGATATTTCTAATTTACATGAAAAATATAAAAAAGATTCTAAAAAAGATGATATGATTGAATGGCAAAAAAAACAAATTAATGAATGTATGCATTTTAAATCTAAATTTTTACAAACTGAAATACAAAATAAAAATTTAATAGAACAAAATAAATTATTAGAAGTTAAAATTTCTTCTTTAAATGAATTAAAAAATGAGATGGAAAAATTAGAACAAAAGAAAAATGAGGAAATTAAAAATTTTGAAAATAAAATTAAAAATTTTAAAGATAAACTTATTGATATTGAAAGATATATTAAAGAAAATTGTAAGGATTCAAATTTTATTAACACTTATTTAAAATTTTTTGTAAATGAAAAAGAAGAAATAATTTAATTATTTTCCTTATAATTAAATATTATTATTATTGTTATATTTAATTAGATGATATAAAGTTTTAAATAATAATTAATATATATTTATTTTTTAAATGAATTTACTCATGTATAATTTAAAAATTTAATGATAAAATTATTAAAGATAAAAAAGATGATCTTCTTTATTTTAATTATGAAATAATCTTTT
>JAJJLH010002278.1:0-29695 GCA_023806865.1 Isotricha sp. YL-2021a | reverse complement strand
ATGAAAAAAAAAACAAATTTATACATTGACTATTACATTATATATTATTCAATTAATTCTATTTGAATTATTTTTAAATAAGGTCTTTTTTCTAAATACTACTCACCTTTATGATTTTTATTTATTATTATCTCTCCATTAATAAATAAATATTTATCTCTATTATTAAATATTTTTGAATTATTATTTTCTTCAAATTGATTATCTAACATTTCACCAAAATATTCAGATAATCTATTATTATTACTTTTATTATTTTTCATAAAAGAATATCCATATATAATATATTGCTTTGAAAAAATCTGTTTATAATTTCTTTCATTTAATTCATTTATATATTTATCATAAATTTTAATTGAATTTTCTCTTAATAACATATCATAAATTTGATTTAAATCATTCATTCCAAAATCTAATAATTTAATTAATTCATAATCTTCAATAAATGCAATTGCCTCATATGACCCATCATCAATTATTATTTTACCTTTCAATTTTAAATTTGAAAAACATTGTATTTTATTATTATTTTGTTGAAAACAACCTTCTATTTTAATTAATTTTTTGACTGTAATCAAATATTTTTCTAAATTTCTAGAACACAAATTTAATGTCAAATTAATTAAACTTTGAAAATTCCTTTTTGTCATATTTTTAAATTTATTTCTATCATATCTCATAATTTCTTCTTTTTTAATAAGATAAATATATTCATTATTACTTCTAATAGTATTTTTTAAAACAATTTCACATTTTTTATTGAATTTAATAATATAATTTTTAAAAAAAACTAACATATTTTCCTTTAAATCAATATACAATGATTTATTGTTATTAATAATAACTGTAATAATATTTAAATCAATTAAAGATGAAACTTCAATAAATACTATATTAGAATCATTTATAATAATTTTATTAATTATCCCACAAATTGTAACCTCTTTTTCAATATCATTAATATAATTATGATTTAATGGAATTATACTATTTTTTAAATTATGTTTAAGTAAAATTTCAAAATCAAAATATTCACTAGGAAATAAACTTATTATTTTACTTATTCCATTACTATCTACTGCTCTTATAAAATCAAATTCATTATTTTTTGCAATATCAACATTAATTTCATATCCTGAATCAACTAATTTTCTCATTTGAAGATAAATTTTTGTATCTAAAGTAGGTGAAAAATTTAAAGAATATTCATTTGAATTTATTTCTAAAATTGGTCTTAAATTTGTAAAAATTACAAAAGAATTTTTTTGTAATTTTATAAAATTATCTTTTAATTGATCAGTCACTTTTCTTATACAAATACTATAAATATTGTCTTTGTTCTTAATTTTAATATATAGTTTTAAAAATAATTCTTTTGTTATTCTTGAAAAATAATCTTTATTATCATCTGCTCCTCTTTTTATTGAATAAATTTCTCCTTTAATATTATATAAATTTTCAATCATTTCTTTTTTTAAATTTAATAATGATTGTTGGAATTTTACTTTAGAATTAATATTATCTGAAATATTTTTTATTTTTTGATATAGTATTTCAACTTGAGTAAAATCAAGAGTTTTTAATTGATCTTTTAAAATAGAATTTTTTTTATCAATATCAATGTCATAATTTTGCTCTTTAAATTTTAAATATTTATTTGAGTCAAAATCCATTTTTGAAATTATTGACATTTTTAAATTAATATAAATATATAAATTAAGAAAATAAATTAATAATCATTGATAGTTTTATTTAAATTATTTTTTCTAATTTTTATCATATTTAAAATATTATTTTTAATTCTAATATAATCTTCTTTTTTTAAATTTGAATCATTTAATTTAATTAAATTAAAATATATAATCAAATCAATAAAAAAATTTGGTAAATCATTTTTCTTGGAAATAAAGTTATAAATTTTCATAATATTTCCCTCAGCATCTTTATAATTCCTATTTTTAATATTTATTATTGCTAATCCATAAAATAAGTTTATCTTATAATATATTCCATTAATATTTTCTAAATTTCTTTTAGAAAGATAATCTAAATTTAAATGTTGAAATATTTCACTATGTTTATTTAGACAATTCATTATACAAATTTTTGCCTTATCATAATATTTTAAATTTATATATGCCTCAATCTCATATTGCTCTATTTTTATATATATATCTTCTGAAAAGCTTAAATTTCTTTTTCTAAATTCACTTATTATAATTATTATTTCATTCCATTCTTCTTTGAATGAGAGACAGAAAATTAAATTTAAATATGATTCGCATAAAATATTAATATTGATTCTTAGTTTGTAATTATAAGAAAATTCTTCATTATCTTTTTCAATTTCATTGTAATATATTTCAATTATATTTTTTATTGATTTTTGATTATATAAATTTTTTTTAGAAAGAAAAATTACTTTTTTAAAAGAATTAATTGACTCATCTAAATATATAGAATTTTTAAAAGAATTATTTGAATTATGTGTACATTTTAATATTATTCTTTTAAATGGAATATTTTCTTTATGATTTAAATTTTCTTCATTAGCATTTTTATTTTCTTCATATTCATTTTTATATTCTTTTAAAAATTCGTTATATAATTCATCTAATGAATCATCTTTTTTCAAATCCTCATTTTCATTATTGTTCTCAGTATTATTATTTTTATTTTGATTTGTATTAATTTCATTTTTTTTTTCATCAAAATTATATCCTTTAGTATTAATAATCGATGAATGAATATTTGAATTAAAATTATATTTACTTAATTCAATTTCTTTTGAGCATAATCCTAAACGAAACCAAGTTTTATAATTATTTTTCATTATATTAATATTTGATAATTTTAATAAAATTTTCCTGGCTTCAATATATTTTCCTTGATAAAAATATGAAAGTGAAATATTATATTCTATTGAGCAAATATAATAAATATTGAAATCTATATTATTTTTCTTTTCATTTTTTTTTAAATGATTTTTATAAATATTCAAAGCTTCTCTAAAATGGAATTCTGCAATAAAATAATTTTTTAATTTTAAATTTAAAATCCCTAATGAATTATGATAAAAAATACTCATATCATCTTCTTCTTCTAAAAATTTTAATTTTTTAAAACAATTTTGAAAATTTAAATAATAATTCTTATAAACTGTTAAACAAATATATAACATTTTTAATCTTTTAAAAATTTTTAATTCATTTATATATTGACAATTATTAATTAGTTTTTTATATTGTGTAGTATATTTTTTTGAATTTTTAACATTTATCATCATTTTTAATAAGTTAAAATAACAAAAAACTTCATCCCAAGTTTTAGAAAATTGATTCATAATTTCATTTTTATTTAAATACTCAAATATTTTTTCTTCATCTAAAGAATAAAGATTATTTATATAATATTTATTATGTGTAAATAAAGTTTTTTCTATTGAATTTAAAATCATTTCAGCAATTTCAAAATAATCTAAATAAATAAAAATTTCAATTAACATTAAAGTTGAACTCACATAAATTACCCATTTATATAATATTATATTATTATTTGGGAAAACATTTGTTAAATATAAATTAATTGTTGAAAAAACAGAATCAAGATTTCCACTTTTTAAATAAAAGATTACTTTATTATATAATAGAAAATGTTTTTTTGATAACTTATGCATTATTTCTTCATTATTTTCAATATATACATTATTTGATTCCCAAATATTAATATTCTGTAAATTTTTATCAAAAAAATTTTTAAATTTATCTTGATTTGGAAAACAATAATTATTTTTTTGATTTATATTATTATTATTATTATTGTCCTTATTTTTTTTTGAACTATCCTTATTTTTTTCTTTTTTAATACTTTTTTCCCCAGATTCTAAAAGAAATTTATATTCAGATAAAAGATAATTCCATTCAATAGAACAATTATTAATTTTTCCATCATCATCTCCTGATTTAATGTAATTGTGATAATATTGACAATTTTTTAAATTAGCAATACAATATTCATATTCACCATTAATAAAATAATTTAAAGTATTTGAAATTAAATCATTATATCCATTTTGAAAATATCTTTCAAATTCATTATAAAAAGATTTTTTATAAATTTCATTATTAAAATTTTTTTCATATTCATCAATAAATTTACCTAAATGAACATAACCATTTTTATAAGCTAATTGATAAGGTGTTAATCCATCACAATTTTTAGATTTTAAATCTTCAATTTTACAATAATATAATATAATTTTTAAACACAAAATTGAATTTCTATTTCCTAAAACACATAAATGAATAAAATTATTTTTTTTATTATTTTCATGTCTATGTTCTTTAACTAATTTAATTAATATTAAAGTCATATTATACCAACCTTTAAGTAAACAAATTCCTAAAGGAACATTCCCATCTAAATCACAAGTTTCTAATAAAGAAATTATAGTATCATATAAATTTTTATCATTTTTACAATATTCATTCAGTAAATAATTTATTATATCAATTACATCAGTTTCAAGTGAATTTTTTATAAATAAATGATGAATTGCATTTCTATTATTTGCATCTCTTTGATTAAAATTAATTTTTTTAGATTCATTATTTAAAAAAGTTTTTAATAATAAAATATCTCCTTTTCCTAAAATACGCATTAAAATTGTACTTGAATTATCATTAGTTAATTTATAATTTACATTAAAGTTTAAAGACATTAATATTGAAATGCATTTTTCATATTCTTCATTTGCTACAAATTTTGGTATTAATTTACGAAATGCTATATTTAAAGTTTGAACTGAGTATTCTTTATTATCTGTTAATTCTTTTAATTTTTTAGAGTTTCCAGTTTCAGTATATATATATAAATTTTGAACACATTCTTTTATATTATCTGTTTGAGAGTTTGAAGTGAAATTTTCTTTATTTCTCATTAATTAATATTTTTTTTGGAAATATATTATTTAAATTAATAATTTTTTCAAATTAAAAATATATGAAATTTTTTATATATTATTTTATATTAATTATAATAAAAATATTTATTCAATCTTCATCACATAGAGAAAAAATGTTATTTTCTTTTTGGTTTTGATATAATTTTTCACTGTCATATTCATTATTTTGACTTTCATTTTCATTTTTATATTGATTACTTTGATAATCATTATTATTTATATTATTATAGTCATTATTTTCATTTTTATTATTTGAATTAATTACTTCAATTAAATCATCAAATGTTATTTTATTATTATAATTTTCTATCTTATTTTTATTTAATCCATTATTATTTTCTTTTTCTAAATTTTCTTCAATTATATTTTCATGAATTAAATTATTATTTAATTCAGGACTATTTAAATTATATTTATTTACATTACCATTTTCATAATTTAATTTTTTTTCATTTTCCAAATCAATATATTTATTATTATAATCTTCATCTTCCTTATTATCAATCATTTTTTCAATATTATGATTTTGAAAATTTTTTTGAACTGTTTCATTAGTATTAAAACCAATATTTGTTTTTTCAGAACTATTTTTTTTCATATCATGATCTAAATTTTCTTTAATAACATCATTAGTTTTATTAGAATCAATTTTTTTTTGTTCATTAGTGACAGGAATCATTGATTTTCTAAAAGAAGAATTTGGTTTTTCTAATATATCCTTATTACTTTGATAAGCCAAAGAAATAGATTCATTTTTATTATTAAAAAAATTATCACAAGAACAAAATTTATTTCCCATTTATTATTATTTAAAAATAATTAACAAAAGAATATAATATAAAATATTTAAAAAGAATTTAAAAAAAAATATGAAAAAAAAACTTATTTTTTAAAAAGCTAAAAAAAAAAAATTAAAAAATGACAACTTCAACCTTAACAAGAATTTCATTTTCAATAACAAAAAGCCATAAAACATACATAGAATCCCATAGAGGAGTAAATAGAGAATTTCCTCAAAATACAATAAAAGCATATAATAGAGCAATAGAATATAAATTAGATGGAATAGAATTAGATATTTGGTTAAGTAAAGATTTAATTCCAGTAATTTTACATGGAGGAAGTGAAGGACAACTTGATGAATTTACTGATCATAAAGGATTTATAACAGAATATTATTTAAAAGAATTAAAAAATGTTAAAACAAAAAAAGGAAATGAACCTATTCCAACTTTAGAAGAAGTTTTTCTTTTATGTAAAAATAAAATATTTATTAATATTGAAATAAAAGATAAAAGATGTGAAAAAGTTTATCCTATATTAATTAAATTAATTGAGAAATATAATATAAAAAATCAAATTCAAATTTCTTCTTTTTATCATGATTATTATTATAAATATATTAAACAATATAATGAAGAAAATGATGAAAAAATTGAATTTGGTTTTTTGTATCCTCCTGGTTTTTATTTTTGGTTTTATGGATTTAAATATAAATTCGATGCTCAAAATTGTACTTTGAATATTTTTCATAAAGATATTACTGAAGAGATTTGTAATAAAGCACATGAATCTAATATGGGAATTATGGCTTGGTTTAAAATGGAAGAAGAGGAAAATTTTGATATTTATTCTAATTTATTTGCTTTGGGTGTTGATGTTATTTGTTGTAATTGTCCTAAGTTACTTTTAGAATTTAGAGATAAGGTTGAAAAAGGAGAGATTATACCAAAAATTAAAAAAAATTATTGTTCCTTTTGTTAAAGGGACTTTTTTTAATTTTATTTAAGTTAATTTATAATATAAAAAATTTTTTTTTTTGGGTTTACTGTTGATATTAAAATTTTAAGTTTATTATATTTAAATTTTTTATTTAAAATTCTTTTTCTTTTTTTTTATTTTGTGAATATTGAAAATTTTATTATATTTATTAATTAAATTTAAGTTTTTTCTTTTAAAAAATAATTAATTCTATTAATTTTGATTAAGAATAAGATTCAATTAATAATTTTGAGAACCCCAAATAAAGAACAAAAATCAATAGAAAAGATATTATTTTATGTAATAATAATTAAAAATTAATAATTAATTTAAAAATACAGTTTAACGATATATAGAATTAATAAATTGTTTTTATATCATTAGATAAGAATATATAATAAACTTATTTTAGAATTCTTTAAGTATAATTATAGATTTTTAAGATATGAAAAATATGATAATTAATAATTTTATTTTTTAATAAATAAAATTAAATTATAATTAAACTTTGAAAAAATATTTAAAAATAGATTAATTAATAATAAATTTTAATAAATAAATATGCATAAAAAAAAATTATTTTAATTTTATTAAAGTTTAATTAGAAAATAATTATTTTTATATTTTAAATTGTAATCATATATAATTTTTAAAACAAAACTATATATTTCAAAATTGTTAAAGTAGAGAGTTTTTAATATCAGCAATTTTTGCTTTATAATTTTCATTTTGTTCAATCAAACTTTGTAAACTAGGAACATTATTATTATTATTAATATTATTATTAATAGTATTATTAATATTATTATTATTTATTTCTTCATTTTCAAAATTAGAAATATTCTTTTTAAAAGTATAATCAAACCTATTAGGATTTTCATTAGAAATCATAAAATTATTATTATCTTCATTCAAATCAAAATTATTATTTGAATTAGAATGAGTATTAAAATTTTTAATATCACCTGTTTTTATTCTATATTCTTCATTTTCATTTATAACTCCTAAATCCTTATAATAATTATCATTATTTCCTGTAATTGCACTTATTTTTGAATTAGAATCATAATTTCTTGCAGATCGAATTAATTTACCATATTCATATGTTCTGTATCTATGACTATTTTCCATTTTTAATTTTAAATTTTTTTCAATTTCTTCTTGGGGAGTATCTTTTTTTAATTTATTTATTCCTTTATGTGTTTGATTTATTCTATTTGAATATGTTTCCATTCTTTTCATTTTTGCTTTTTTTTCTTCCCATTCTTTTGTTCCTATATTTGCTCCTAAGGGACCCATTACTACTTTTGATCTTGTTAATTCTTTGTAATCCTTTAATGTATATGGTTTATATTCTACATATTGAATATTTTTATTATTTATATTTGAATTTGTATTTTTTGAGTTTTCATTATTATTATTTAAATTATTATTATTATTGAAATTATTATTATAATTATTATTCATTTGAATTGGATTGAAATTATTATTAAAATTATTATTCATCATCATTTGTTGATATTGGGCATAAGGATTAAAATTAGGATTATTCATCATCATTTGTGGATTCATTAAATTTATAGGATTCATTTGAAATTGATTATATTGATTCATATTAACATTATTATTTTGAGGTTGTGGGGTTGTTGCTTTATTTTTTTTTGGTTTTTTTACTTTATCATTTATTTGATTATTTTTATTTCCAGCCATTATCATTTCACCACCACTTTTAATTCTACTATTTATCTTAGGAATATTTTTATTATTTTTATTATTTTTTACTTCTTGATTATAAATATCTGCCCAACCTGAAAAATCATTATTTTTTTTTTTATTATTTTTTATATTATTATTAATATTTTTATTCATCATATTATTATTAAAATTATTATTCATCATATTATTATTAAAATTATTATTCATCATATTATTATTAAAATTATAATTCATCATATTATTATTAAAATTATTATTCATAAATTGTTGTTGAGGATTAAAATTTTGATTTCCATAATTCATATTTTGATAATTCATATTTATCATATTTTGTTGATTTTGAGGCATATAATAATTATTCATATTATTTGGATATGGTTGTATTGGTTGAGTTGATTGAATTGATGTTATTCCTCCTTTTCCCATTATTTGAATTTGATCTTTAAATTTTTTTTGAAATGAATCATTTGACATTTTATATATTTTTAATTTAATAAAAAACAGTTTTAAAAACAATTAAATTAATAATAAAAAATAAAATAAATTAAAATTGAAAAAAATAAATAATCACCTAAAAAAAAAAATTAAAAAAAAAAAAATAAAAATGACAAACAAAGAATTTGATTTAGTAAGAAAAATATAATAATAAAAAAAAATTTATAGCTCGAATTATCAGAAACTCCAATAAGAATATCATTAATAGGAAATTCAAATGTAGGAAAAAGTAGTTTAACATATCGTTTTATAAATTATAATATACCAAAACAACATGATCCTACAATTGAAGATAGATATAAATCAGTAGCAAAAATAGATAAATTAACTTATTATATTGAAATATTAGATACAGGAGGAAATGAAAATTTTCAAAATCAAATGGATACTTGGATTAATTTTGGTGATGGATTTATTTTAGTTTTTTCTATTAATGATGAAGAAAGTTTTAAGTGTTTAAATGAGAAAAGAAATAGAATTATAGAAATTAAAAATGGAAAAAATTGTCCTATTTTATTAGTTGGAAATAAAAATGATTTAGATAGGAAGATTAATTATTCTGATGCTAAGAATTTAAGTAATAAATGGGGGTGTGAATATATTGAAACTTCTGCTATTAATGGTTTTAATTGTAAAGAAGCTTTTGAAATTTTAGCAAAAAAAATTTATAAAATTAAACAAAATGATATAAAGAAAAAAAAAGAATGTTGTTGTTCAATTTATTAAAATACAACATTTAAAAAATAAAGAAAAATTATTATTATATTATATTTTTATATATTAATAGTAATTAATTATTTATAAAATAATTATAATATAAAAATAATATTAATTGTATTAAAAATTTTTTTCAAACAACAAAACAAAAATAATAAAAAAAAATGAAAGAAAATAAAAGAATACTAGGAATAGATATAGGAACAGTAAATTCATCAGTATCAATATGGAATAATGGAAAACCTGAAATAATACCAAATGAAGAAAATAATAATATAACACCATCAATAGTTTCATTTACAAAAAATGAAAGAATAATAGGTGAAAATGCAATATCCCAATTAATAATAAATTACCCAAATACAATATATGATATAAAAAGATTCATAGGAAAAGAATATGAAGAAATTGAAAAAGATAAAAAATATTATCCTTTTAAAATAGTAAAAGAAATAACATCAAATAAAATAAAAATCCATTTAACATTTAAAGACAAAATAGAAGAATTTTATCCAGAAGAAATTTTAGCATGTTTATATGAAAAAATGAAACAAATATCAAAAGAATATTTAAAAACAGAAATAAATGATGCAATAATAACATGTCCAGCTCATTTTAATATAATAAAAAGAAAAGATATTCAAACATCAGCAAAAATAGCAGGATTAAATATAATAAGAATTTTAAATAAAACAACATCAGCTGCTTTAACTTATAGAAATTTAAATGATAATAAAGATGATAAAAATGTTCTTTTTTTCCATTTAGGAGGAGGAAATTATGAAGTTTCAATTATTTTATTTGAAAATAATTTAATTGGTGTTAAAAGTATTGATGGAGATTCTCATTTTGGAGGAATTGATTTTGATAATAAATTAGTTGATTTTTGCGTTGAGAAATTTAAAAAAAAATATAATATTGATATTTATAATGATGAAAAAGCTATTGCGAGATTGAAGAAAGAATGTGTTAAAAAAAAAATAGAGTTATCTAATTGTAATAAAGTTACTATTGAAGTTGATAATTTAAAAGATGATCATGATTTTAATATTAATTTAACTAGAAATGATTTTGAAGAAATTTGTAAAGATTTATTTAATAAATGTATTCCAATAATTGAAAAAGTATTAAAAAATGCAAAATTAACAAAAGAAAAAATATCAGATATAATTTTATTAGGTGGTTCATCAAAAATTCCAAAAATAAAAGAAATAATAAAAGATTATTTTAAAAAAGAAATAAATGATAATATAATAAATCCAAAAGAATCAATATCAATTGGTGCAGCAATACAAGGAGCAATAATTAATAATATTGAAAATGAAAATTTAAAAAAATTAACATTATTTGATATTTGTTCTGGTTCAATTGGAGTTGTTAGAAAAGGAGAAATGAAATTTTTAATTCCAAAAGATTCAATAATCCCATGTAAAAAAACAGAAAAATATAGAACTACAAAAGATAATCAAGATACTTTAGTTTTAAAAATTTATCAAGGAGAAAATAAAATTGCAAAAGATAATAAATTTTTAGGTAATTGGATAATATCAAATATTCCTCAAAAACCAAAAGGAGAAATTATAATTGATGTTGATTATGAAGTTGATTTAAATAATTTTTTAAATGTTACTGCTAGGACAATTGAAAAAGATAAAAATAATAAAATTCATAATATTAATATTTTAAAAGTTGATATTGATAATAATGTTATGAATGAAGAATTAATTGATGAATTAATAGAAAAAGAAAAAGATTTAGAAGAAGATGATGAAAAAGAATATCAAAAAAATAAATTAAAAAATAAAATAGAAAGATACTTATTAGAAATAGAAAAAATTGGATCAGAAGAAGAAAAATTAATAGCAGTAAAAATGTTAAAATGGTTAAAAGAACATCCAAATGAATCAATTGAAACATATGAAGAAGAATTAAGAAAATTAAAAAATTTAGTTAAAATTAATTTTGATGATTTAGATAATGTAATTCCATTATCATTAGGATTAGAATTAAGAAATGGAGAAATGGACTTTTTAATAAAAAGAAATACAAAATTACCATATGAAAAAACTTATACTTTTAAAACTGGAATTGATAATCAAAGTAAAATTGTTTTAAGAGTTTATCAAGGAGAAAGAATTGTAGCTCAAGAAAATAAATTTTTAGGAAGGTTTATTATTTCTAATATTCCAGCTAAGCCAAAAGGAGAAGTTAAAGTTGATGTCACTTTTATGCTAGAAAATAAAGATGTTATGAATATTAAAGTTAAAATTAGTGGGTTAAATCAAGTTAATAATTTTACTTTTAATATTGAAAATGATTTTGATGAAAAGGAAATTGAAAAATTAGTTAAGATTGCTAAAGAAAAAGAACAAGAAGATAGGGAGTTTATTGAAAATATTAATAAATTAGAGGCTGAGGCTTTGTTGGAATAATTATTTATTTATTTATTTGTTTGTTTCGTTTATTTATTTGTTATTTAATTTTATTTAAAATAAATTTTGGTATTTTTTATTTTTTACTTTAATTAAATTAAGGATATTTAATTTAATTGAAAAAGAATTTCAATATATTTTTTGATAATTAAAAAAATTAAAAAATAGTGAAAATAAATATTTATAATATAATTAGATTATATAATAAACATTTATTTATTTGAATGACTATCAATTAATTCTCTTGTAAATTTTGTTTTTAAATATTTATCAATAAATCCTATTAAAAATCCAATTAAAACAAACAATAAAGAAAGAATATAAAGATAATCACATTCGAGAGATGAATAATTAATTTCAACAGCAAGATTAACTAAAATATTAATAAAAAGTCCCATTGAAAAAACTAAAGGTGATAATCCTATAATACAATGGATAGAGCAAATAAATTTAATAAAATTAATTATAAAAATAATAAAATAAACAGTAGTATTATTTCCAAAAGTAAATAATATAACTTTTGAATCATCATTAAAAAAGAATATACAATAAAGACATATAAGAAAAGGAATACTAATTAAAGTAAAAATTCCAATATAACCTAAAATTGCAGAAATTTGAAAATTTTCAGCATAGAGATTAGATTGATATTTTAAAATAGTAGAAAAAAAACCAAAAAAAATCCCACCTAATGCGCCATAAATATAAGGTTTAGAAATTAAATGATCATAAATATTAAATTGATAAATAAAAATACAAATTATTCCAAGTATTATCATTATTGCAGAACATTTTGCTAATAAAGTAAATTTTGCTGTGTGTAAAAAATATTTTCTAAGTATTAAAATTATTAAAAAAGAAAAAAGAGGAAATGATGTATTTGGCATATATAAATGTTCTTTTAATAAAATTGTATTTTTAAATGAGCAAAAATCAAAAAATAAAGCAAAAAAAATCATCCACATTAAAAAAAATGATATTTTATGAACCATTTTATTAAATTTTTCTTCTGTTCCTTCATATACATAAAATAAGGATGATTTTGTTCTAGCATCATTTTGTTTTTTCCAATCTGGAATATAATTTCTCATTATATTAATTAATTTTAAAGAATTAGATTTTGTTGATAATTTTGGAGAATATATTGATAAAAAAATTAAAATTAATAATGATGATAATCTTAAATATATTTCTGATAAAGGTTCTAATTCATAATTATATTCATATTTGATACTTATTATTAATTCTATTACATTTAATAAAATGTAAAATGTAAAAAAAATGAAACCAAGTGTATATCTTTTTCCTTTATTTGTTTTTTTTATTCCTTTTACAATTGTTTTTTTTTCTTTTAAATTTGCTTTTACAAATAATTTATTTTTTGATAATAATGATGCATTTAAAACTGTATTGTCTCCTGAACTTGATTCATTGAAAAAAGAATTATTATTCTCTTTCATTTAATGAATATAAAAAAATAAAAATCAAATATTTTTTTTAATTATTATATATAAATATTTTCAAATAAAATTTATTTTTTTTAATATTAATTTCATATATTAAGAATTTGTTTTAATTATAATTATGTTAATGAGGAAATCAAAATCCCCTTAATAAATATTCACTTAAAATAATTTATAGAAGATTTCAAACTATCTTTTTTACTAATAATATCATTTTTATTTAAATTTTCATTATTATTTAACCATTTAATACAATCAAAAGCCTTTTGTCTAATTATATAACTTTCATGATTTTGTTGTAAGTCATTTGCAAATTTATATAAATCATTCCTATAATATTCTATATTTTCATTTTTATAATTTACTGAATCTCTATTTATATTTTCTTTAAAATTTTCTTCATTTAATCCATTATTAGTGTTAAATTTCAATTTATTAATTTGACCTTCACCAGATTCAACAGATTTAACTGTTAATATTCCATTTTCATTAATTTTAAAAGTTACATCAAAAACAATTTCACCTTTAGGTTTGGGTATAAGATTTGGAATAGTATATTCATCTATAAAAGTATTATCTTCAGTATAAAAATTTTCTCCTTGATAAATAATAATTTTAGCTTTTGTTTGATTATCATCTGCAGTTTTATATTTTTCAGTTTTTTCAAATGGAATTTTTGAATTTTTTGGTATAATAATATCCATTTCTCCATTATCTAATTCTAATCCATATGATAAAGATGTAATATTATTTATTTTAATATTTGAATAATTACTATCAATAAATTTTCCTCTAAAAGCACCATATATTGCAGCACCACTTGCAACTGCTAGTTCATTATTACTTGTTTTATGTGGTTCAAATTTAAAAATATCATATAATATATTTTCTATTTTTGGTATGTTTGATGAACCTCCGACTAATACATAATCTAATATATCTTCAACTGGAATAGGGGAATCATTTATTGTTTTTTTTGTTATTTGTACTATTTTATCAAATAACTCCTTACATATATCTTCAAATTCATTACGAGATATTTTCAAAGAATAATCTTCACCATTTGGTAAATCATTAAGTATAATTTCAGTATTTTCTGTATAAGATAATCTAATTTTACATTCTTCACATTTTATTTTTAATTTATGCATTATTTTTTTATTTTCCCTAATATTAATTCCTGAATTTTTTTTAAATTCTTTAATAAAATAATCCATTAATAAATAATCAAAGTCATCACCACCTAAATGAGGATCACCTCCTGTACATTTAATATCAAATTTATTATCTTTAATTGTTATTATTGAAATATCAAAAGTCCCTCCTCCTAAATCAAAAATTAAAACATTTCTATTATATGATACATTTATATTTAATCTATATGAAATTGCAGCAGCAATTGGTTCATTTAATATGTTAATTACATTAAAATCTGCCATTTCAAATGCCATTTTCATTGATTTTCTTTGTAAATCATTAAAATATGCTGGAACTGTTATTATTGTATTTTTTATTTCTTTTCCTAAAAAATTTTTACAAAATTCTTTTATTTTTCTTAATATCATAGATATTATTTCTTCTGGAGTAAATATTTCAATTTTATTATTATATTCTATTTCAATTTTTGGTTTTCCAGTATTAAAATCTTTTATTACTTTAAATGGCCAATTTTTTATATCTTTATTAATTTCTGGGTCATCAAAATTTCTTCCTATTAATCTTTTTATTCCATATATTGTATTTTTGAAATTATCTGATGAATATTCTTTTGCAATATTACCAATAATAATTTCCTCATTATAAAAAGAAATTACTGATGGTGTTATTTGTTGGGAATTATCATTTGTTATTATTTTTACATCCTTATTATCATATATTGCAAAACAACAATTTGTTGTTCCGAAATCTATTCCTAATATTTTTTTTGACATTTTACAAAAAATAATAAATAATAAAAATTGTATAAAATAATTAATATAAAAATTAATATATTTTGATGATAAAAAATGAAAAAGATAAAAAAAATTAATGAATATTATAATAAAAATGTATATTATAATAAAAATTATATATTATAATATTTATTTTAATTAATAATTGAATAATCAATTTTAAGCATTTCATCTGGATCTTTATATTGTTCATATAAATCAAATAGTATTATATCATCGTTTTTAATTTGATTTGAATTAATTGAAAATTCCAATTTTATATCTTCATTTAAATTATTTCTTTTTTTTAAAATACTGATAAAATCTGAAAATATTATATTTTTATTGAGCAAAATTTTATTTATTTTAAACAACTCATATTCTGGTTTATTTTGAATAATAATTGGAATTTTATTTAATTCTATTTCATATGTTATATATAATAATCCATCTCTCTCATCTTTAAATTCTTCATAAATATCAGATAATAAAACATTATAATCTTCAATTAAAATGATTCCTTGGATATAAATTTTAATATCATAGAAAAAATTTATTTTCTTTTTTATTATTTTTACAAAATTTTCAAGAGTCAACTTATTATTAATAATATATTTATTTTGTATTTCCTTTGAAAAAATACAATCCGGATTTTTTTCTAGAATAATTGGGATATGATTTTGATAAGTTGCCATTATTTTTTCATAAGTTTCCTTTCTTTTTAATTCACTTGTTGTTTTTTTGAAATTAAATTCAAAATTATTTTCTACTATAGCTTCAATATATAATAATTCATCTTCTGGGTCTTTAAATTTTTCATATATTTCAATTAGTTTTACATTTGTTTTTTGTAATAAAAATATTCCTTCTTTATTTTGTAAAAAATATTGAATATTAATATGTTTTGGGAATTTAAAAAATGATAATATATTTTCATCTTTATTACAAGCTGTTTTTTCTATTGTTCCCATTTCACAATTATAGTTTGGAAAATATTCTACAACAATTGGAATTTTATCCATTTCTTTTATCGATTTTGATTCCTTTTTTCTTTCCTCTTCACTTACTAATTCTTTATAATTTAATTTCATATTAATTTAATATAAAAAAATTTAATTTATATATTGATTGCTTAATTTAGTTTATTTAATAATTATTTTTTAATATAAACTATTTGTAAGTTTTGAATGTTATATTAATTTAAATATTTTGAATATTCTCAAAATATAGTTATTTTTTTTTGAAAAAATCAGAAGAGAATCCATTTTAAACAAAAGATTTATATATAAAATAGAAAATGGATATTTTATAAAAATCAAAAATAAAATTTAAAAAATTATTAAAAAGTTGATGAATAATTTAAACTTAAAATATAAAATAAATATTAAATATTGATATATCAAAAAAAAAATCAAATAAAAATAATAGATAGATTAATTGTTTGATAAATAATTAAATTCATTGATAAAAAAAATGAATTTAATGATTATAAATAAGTTTTTATATATATTAAAGTTTTAATAATTTAAAAATATATTTAATTAATTATTCAAATTAAAATGAAATGCAAAATTGAAAAAAAATCCAACAATAACTAAACAAATAATATACCAAAAAGAAAAAAACATATAAAAAAATATAAAAACCAAAAATTCAAATTAAATCTTAACTTTAACAATAGTATAAAAACATTCATCAATATTAAAATTTTTAACATAATTACAAAAAAAATCTTTTTTAAAATACTTTCTAAACCTAAAATAATCTTTTTTCATATATTTCTTCAATTCCCAAATTCCATTGATCCATTCATCAATATACCCATCTTTCCACATTCCATATCTAACATCATTTCCAATAATTCTCATACCAAAACCATCTCTAACACCTTTAACAAAAAAACCACAAAAAGCATTTAAAGGTTTTTTTTTCCAAACATAAATACCAAAACCATTTTTAACATCATTTTCATATTCTCCAAAATAAAAATTACCATTTTTCCATTTAAAAATTCCAATACCATTCATAAACCCATTAATAATTTTTCCTGAATAAGCTCTATCATCAAAATAAGTAAAAATACCATATCCATTCATTTTATTATTTTCCCATTCACCTTCATATGTAGTTCCATCAGGCCATCTATAAAATCCAATACCATTTTTTTTATTATTTAAATATTGACCTTGATAATATGTTTGATCAGACCAAATTTCTATTCCTGAATCAATTATATAATTTTTTTTGAAATAACCTTCAAATTTTCCTTTATCATATTGAAGTAATGCATATCCAAATGGTATATTATTTTTGTAATATCCATTATAGGTTATTTCTCTTTCTTTATCATAAAATTTTGCTATTCCATTTATTTCTTTGTTTTTAAATGTTGATTTTATATAACTTCCATCTTTTAATTTTATTATGTTAAAACCGTCTTTTATATTTGATAAGTTTATTTTTTGATTTTTTAATAAGAAATATCCATTTATTTCTTCTATTAAATTATTGTCATCAAATTGATTAAATAAACTTCTGTTGTTTAATATAAATCCTTTTCTTCTATTAGAAGATATAAATAATGGAGTATTTGATTGCATTAATGAAGAAAATGAATTAAGTGAATAAATAGTTTTTGTTGTTTTAGGTGATAATGAATTTTGTTTACTTAAACTTGAGATTGAACTATTTGATATTTCACTTAAAATATCATCTTCTTCGTAAATTTCTTTTATCGATTTTGAAAAACGGTGAAAATTGATTTCTTTGTTATTCTTTATTTTGGTTTTTGAAAATTTATTTGATATTATTTCTTTATTTTTTTCTGAACTTTTTTTTGAATGTTTTTCACTTAAGTCTGAATGTTTTTTTAAAATATAATCAATACTTAGAGAATCTTTTTTTAAGATATCATCAACATTTAGAGAATCTTTTATTGAGTAGATATCAGTATTTAAAATATTTTTTTTTGAGTATTTATCAACATTTAAATTATTTTTTATTGAATAATTTTCAACATTTAAATTATTGCTTTTTGAATTCTTATTAAAGTTTAATATTTTATTTGAATGTTTATCAATATTTAATGAACTTTTATTTGAATGTTTATCAATATTTAATGAACTTTTATTTGAAATATTATCACTATTTGATATATTTTTTTTTAGATAATTATTGGTATTTTCTCTTTCATTATGTAATAAATGTTCATTATTACTATTTTCATTATTTTCTGTTGTAGATATTTTTGTTAAATTACAATTTAATGGTATTTGTATTACAATATTTTTATTTTCTGTTAATTTTGTTTTAAAAACTTCTCTTAATTTACAACCTCTATAAAAACTTTGAATTTTTATTATATTTTCTACAATAAAAAATATATTATTAAATGCATTATATGGTATTATAAGATTCAGTGACTTGTTACTTACTTTACTATTTTCACTTGCATTACTTATTATTGGTTTATTTTGATTATTTATTGAACTTATTGTATTTAAAATTGCATTTTGATTACTACAACAAATTCCATTTCCCATATATATTTAACATATTTTAATTATTTTACAATTATATGAACAGGACTTTTGAATTTATAAATAATTAAAAAATTTTTTTTTCTTACTTTTTTATTTAAAAATATTTTTATATTATTATTTCTTTTGTTGAGCATTATTGATATATTTAGAAAAATATTCAAATAATAGTTATATTATTAAATATTTATAAATATTCCAAATTATCTATTAAATAATTTGTTCATATTTATAAATAGAAATTAATAATTTTCTTATTTTTAAATTTTCAAAAATTAAATTTCATTTTCCTTTAATTTAAAAAAATAAATAATATATTTTAAAACAAAGAAATTTTAATTCCAATAGAATAAAAAATCCAGATGTTCATAAAAATATATAAAAAAAATAATATATTAAAAGGTTTAAAAAATAAAAAAAATGTCATCACCAGAATATGAGCTGTCCTTAGGAATAGATTTAGGAACAACATACTCATGCGTAGCATATTGGTGGAATGGTAAAGTGGACGTAATACCAAACGAAACTGGTGCACGTATAACACCCTCAATAGTATCTTTCACAAAAACAGAAAGAATTATCGGAGACGGAGCAAAAACTCAAGCAGTTAGAAATTACCAAAATACAATATATGATGCTAAAAGATTAATAGGAAGAAGTTTTGATGATCCTGAAATACAAAAAGATATTAAACTTTGGCCTTTTAAAGTTATAAATGATCCAGAAACAAAAAAACCAAAAATTGAAGTTAAATATAAAGGAAAAACTGAAACTTTTTTTCCAGAAGAAATTTCAGCTTTTGTTTTAACAAAAATGAAACAAATAGCTAAAGATTATATTGGTAAAGAAGTAACTGATGCTATTGTAACATGTCCAGCATACTTTAATGATTTACAAAGAAAAGCTACACAAATGGCAGGTAAGATTGCTGGATTGAATGTTATTAGAATTATTAATGAACCTACAGCAGCTGCTATTGCTTATGGTTATGGAAACAATGAAGAGAATAAATCTAAGAAATTTATACTTATTTTTGATTTAGGAGGAGGAACTTTTGATGTTACTATTCTTTATATTGATGGTACTATTTTTGAAGTTAAATCTACTTGTGGTGATATGCATTTAGGAGGAGAAGATTTTGATAATATTTTAGTTCAACATTGTATTAATGAATTTAAAGAAAATACGGGACATGATATTTCTAAGAATCAGAAAGCTATTCGTAGATTGAAAACTGAATGTGAGAAAATTAAGAAGAATTTATCTACACAAGATGAAGTTACTTTTGATATAGATGCTTTAGCTGAAGGGGAAGATCTTCAAATTACTATTGCTAGACCAGAATTTCAAGATATGTGTAAATCACTTTTTGATAAAACTATTCCAATTGTTGAGACTGCTTTAAAAGATGCAAATTTGAAAAAAAATCAAATAGATGAAATAGTTTTAGTAGGTGGTTCAACACGTATACCAAAAATACAACAAATGGTAAAAGAATTCTTTAATAAGGAACCATCTAAGCAAGTTCATCCAGATGAAGCAGTTGCAATAGGAGCAGCAATTCAAGGAGCAATATCAAATAATGTAGATGAGCCTGGATTAGAAAAATTAGTATTATTAGATGTAACACCATTATCATTAGGATTAGAATTAAGTAGTGGAAAAATGGATGTTCTAATAAAAAAAAATTCAACAATTCCATGTGAAAATACTCAAAAATATAAAACAACAAAAGATAATCAAAATAAAATTTCAGTTAAAGTTTATCAAGGTGAAAGATTATTAGCAAAAGAAAATAAATTTTTAGGAAAATGTGATATTACAAATATACCACCAAAACCTAAAGGACAAGTTGTTGTAGAAGTTACTTTTGCATTAGATATTAATGGTACTTTATCAGTTACTGCAAAGGAAAAAAGTGGAGGAAAAACAAGTGATTTGACTATTAAAATGGATAGTGAAATGGGAGATGATATTATTGAGGAATTAGAAAAGAAAGCAAAAACTATGGAACAAGATGATTTGGAAATTATTCTAACTACTAAAACGAGAGCTCAATTACAAGATTTATGTCTTGAATTGAAAAATAAAGGGAATGAAAAACAAAAAAAAAAAGCTGATGAAACTTATAAATGGGTTAAAAAAAATACTGAACAAAATAGAGATACATATTTACAAAAGATTGAAGAATTAAAAAATGCTTAACTTAATTTTTAATTAAAAATTTTTTATAAAAATTATTTGATTTTGATTTATAAATAATTTTATTTTTTATTTCCATTAATAAAATGAAAAATATCCTTTTTTTATAATCGATAAAAATAATAAAAACAATTAATTGTTTCAAAAAAAAAAAAAAAAAAAAACCACATTTTAAAAAAAATATAAAAATGGAAAAAAAAAATGAAAATTCCAAAAGTCCTCGTCGTCCAAAGCGTGCAGTAACAACAAACCCAACAACAAATCTTTTTAAAAACGAAATAGTTCCAAACATAATTAATCCCCAAAGAAAAGAAACTTCAAACCCAATGTACTACCATTTAAAAACTGAAAAAATATTAGCAGTACCTGAAGAACAATTAAAAGAATATAAAGAAGCCTTTGATCTTTTTGATAGAGAACAAACAGGATTAATAGGACCAAATGAAATATATTCACTTTTAAAAAATTTTGGTAATCCAACACCAAAAAAAGAAATTGATCAATTAATGGCAGATTTTGATGAAGATGGAGATGGGAAATTAAGTTTTGATGAATTTGTTACTTTTTTACATCAATCTTATGTTACTTTAGATGAAATGGAAGCTGTTATTAGAGCTTTTAAAACTTTTGATAGAAATAATTCTGGAGAAATTGATTTAAATGAATTTAAATTTATTTTAGAAAAATTAGGACATAAGTTACCTGATGATGTTGTTAAGTTAATTTTTTATGAAAGTAAGTTAAATGAAAATGGGAAAATGGATTATAATGAATTTGTTAATTTTTGGAGTAAAAAATAATCCCTTATAAAATTTATTTTTTTAGTTTGATGTTATATTTTTTTTTATTATTATTGTTTAATTATTTTTTTTATTTTTTTTCAATTGTTTTTTTTATGGGTTTAAATTTTTTTTTTTTGGATTTTTTTTATTTATGTTTATAAAAATACTTTTTAGTTTTTTTTAATTTTTTTTAAAGAAAAAATATCTTTTATTAATAATTAAATAATTGAATATGGATTTTTAAAAAAATAAAACTTTTTATTTAATTTATGATATATATTATCAACAATTTAAATTGGAATAATTATAATTCATTATAAAAAATTAACAATTTATATATTCTATTTTCAAATAATTCATTTTCTATCCAAAATGACTTTTTGAATTTATATAAATACATTTATTCTAATAGAATATGTTTTCAATATTTTGAACATTTATTACACAATTTCAATCTCTTCTTTTTTTAAATTTCTCAATTCATTTAAAATTAAATCTTTCCATTTCATAATTAATTTATTATCATTTAACATATATATATTCTTACTTACCCCAATTACTAATTTTTTTTTATTCTCTCCAGAACTTAATTTAAGTGCTTTTTGAATTACAAAATTACCATAATTATTTTTCATAATTTCAAAAATTTTTCCATTAATTATAATTTCATTAATATATTCATTAAGAATATCATCACTTTTTTCAATATATTTTTCCATAACATTAGAAGAATATTTTTCCATTGATAAAGAAGTAAATTTATTTTTATATAAAAGTAAACTTTGTTTAACTTCATTTAAATCCCAACTTTCAATAAGTTGTTGAATAACATAATTTCCATAAGGATGAATTATTAATTCCATTGAATTCTCTTCTACAATTTTTTTTATTTGTTCATGAAATTTAATTTTATGAGTAAAAGAAACTATTTTTTTAACTAAACAAATTCCAGAAGAATTATAAGATAAAAATAAAAAATTTTCAGAGATATAATTATAAATAAAAGGAATATACTTTTCTTCAAAACAAGATAATATTTTTTCAACTACATGACAACTATAAGGATTAATTGATAATTCTTGAATATTATTTTTAATTGAATCAACAATAATATCTTTTTCTAATTTAGAACCAATATGTTCTATTATACCTTGAATTGGGAAAGTTCCTATATTATTTGAACTAAGTTTAATTAATGAATCTTTTATTGTTTTTAAAAAGTCAATTCTATCTTTTTGATTTATGAAAGTAAAAAATTTTTTACAGAAATAATTTGCATATGGATCTATTAATAATTCATTTAAAAATGGATTTATTTCAGTAAAAATTTGATGTAAAATATCAGAATGAGTATTTTTTAAATAATTTTGAAAAATTCTACTTCCTTTATGTGTTTTTATTATATCTACTATATTTCCTTGGATTTTACTATATATAAAATGATCTATTTTATCAGTTCGATATAAAATATTTTTTAATTCATATATTAATATTTCTAATTTTAAATTTGTTTCTTTTGGGAAAATTACAGAACCAAATTTCTTATCATTATTTCTTATTTCAGTTTTTTTTATTTCTTTTTTTTCTACTTTTGCATCATAAGTCCTTTTTCGATTTGATGATCTTTGGAAATTATTTATATTATTAAATATATTATTATTTATATTATTTATTATATAATTAGGTTGTATGAAATTTTGATTTGGAAGAGAATTCAATAAATTAACATTGAAATTAAATGGATTTTGTATAATTTGAGTTTGAAAATAATTTCTATTATTAAAAAAATATGGATTTAGAATATTTAATGGGTTATGTGAATTTACAGTTTTAAATTTTTTTTCCAATCTTTGATTTTTTCTAATAAAATTATCCATCATAATATTATGTTTATTATTAATTATATCAATATCATCTTTAAATTGATTTTTTTGATTATATTTAATTTGATTTTTGGAATTTAAATTATTATCTTCTTTTTCTTCTTCATCATTATCTGAAGAAAATAATTTTTCTTCATTTTCATTTCTACCTTCATCCATTACTTGTTTAAGCATTGAAGTAATTTGACTTTCGAGACTTTCTTCTCTATATTCTTTCATTAATTTTATATTTATTATTTTTTAATAAAATATTAAATTAAAAGATTATTGAAAATAATAATTTGTTTTAGATTTATATAGGAAAATAAATTTTATTTACAAAAAAACATTTTTTATTTTATGCTAATTTTAATTTTTTTGATTTTTTAAAAAAATTTTTTTTAATAATAATTATTTTATTTTCCTTTTTATTTATATACTTATTTTATAATAAATAATTAATTAATGTTATAATTTTCTTTCACTTTTGAAAAAAGTATTCATTAGAATTCATAATAACAAAACCATAATAATTAGTATTAAACCTTATTTTTTATTTTCTTTTTTTTATTTCATTTTTTAATAAATTATCATTATGTTTTGTATTTTTAATAAAAATATTTTTTTTAATTAATTTATTTTTATTTTCATTATTTTTTTCATTATCAAAAACATCTTGACTAATTAATTCATTATTTCCAAAATAACTTCCTCCGATATCACTATTATCAGGAATATCTAAATCAAATGCATCAATAATATCATCTGCAATATCACTTAATTCATCATTATCTTTACATTTAGTTAACAATTTATTTCTTAATTGAGAATATGGATCATTGTCTTTTTTTGAAACTTGCATTTTTTTTTTAATATTTCTTGATGTTTTATATTTTTGTTCAATATTATATCTATTATAATTATTTAAAAATGATTTAAATTTTTTAATTTTAAAATCCATCATTTTAATATTTAATTTCGTTTCCAGAAATGCTATATCTGAATATTCATTTATTAAATTATATTCATCTATATTTCCTGAATTATTTGGATAAATTCTATTTGGCTCAATTGGATTAAATTGAATTAATGTTTTTATATTATAAGAATTTATTTTTTGTCTTATATTTCTTTCTGAGTTAATCATTTTTGTATTATTTGAATATGGAGTTGTATTCATATACATTTTATTAATTAGAAACAATTATTTTTATATAATATTTTTCTATAATTAAAAAAAAATTTTATTTTTATATTTTATGAATTCAAATATTAGTGAAATTTTATTAATAAAATGTTTTGAAATTGAAAAAGAAATTTGTGAAAAATTATCAGAAAAATTTGAATTATTTTATTATGAATTGTATTCATTTGAATGTTTTCATTATATTTTAGATTTATTATCAAAATTTTTTAACAAAAAAACTTTTATGATTTATTTTTCATTAATAAATTCTTTTTTTATAAAAAATAACTTATCAACTGGAGAAGAATATTCAAAAATTAAAATTAAAAATAAAAATATAATTATATATTATTTAATTGTTTCATCATCATCTTTATTAATAAAAAATATGATTGGAAAATTATTTATTAGAATTAAAGAATATTTAATTATAAACAAAAAAGAAAATTTGTTAAAAAAAATTCAATATTTAGAAAAAGTGAATGATTTTTATCCAATTATAGAAAATTTAGGATTTATCTATTATATTAAAAGAAGCCAAAAAGAAATTGATTTATTAAATATCCAAATTGAAAAAGAAGACAAATCATTAATTCGAAATTTTGACTATTTACAATTTTTAAAATATTTATTATTAATAAAATTATTTTTAAAATTCATTCAATTATTTTCATATGAAAAAAAAAATATAAATATTAAAGAAATTTCTAATCATTATAATTTATCATTAAAAATTGATAAAAATAGAAATCAAAATTATTCAAAAATATGTACTATATGTTTAAATAATTTTACAAATATTTCTTCAACAAATTGTGGTCATTTATTTTGTTGGAAATGTATTATTGAATACCTTCAAAAAAATAGTTATTGCCCAAAATGTAGAAAATCTTGTTTACCAAGAGAAGTAATATTTTTAAAAAACTTTAATTAATTTTATTAAAAGGAAAAAATAAAAATAATTCAAAACAAACAATAATAAATATTCATAATTCAATTTTATATAATATTATATTTAAAATATAATTGTATATTTCCTTTGGTGAGAAATTTTTTTAAAAATTATAAACATTGTTTTGCTTTATTCTCTAAGAAGATTATAAAACAATTAAACTCATATTTACAAAATTCATAAAATTTTTAATCAGATTTGAATTTAAAAATTCAAACTTAGGGTATATAATTACCATTATTTATATTCGGAATTATATTATCAAAATTTGGATATAGCATTTGTTGTCTCATAAAAAAATCATTTATATATTTATTAATTAATACAATTTGATTAAATGTATTATAATTCATAATATCATTATTACAAAAATTATTTGAAAAAAAGTTATTATAAAATCTAAAATCATTTTTATCATTCTTTTTTTCCATATTATTATTTAACAAAGAAGAATCAATAAAATTCATATTAAAAAAATTATTATTATTATTTTGAACAATAAACTGTTTATAATTATTATTTAAATTACACATTCCATCATTTATATTAATTTTATTACTATCACTAACATTAAATTCCTCAACTTTATTTTCATTTAAATCTAATAATTTTTGATATAAATTGTCATTAAAACAAACATTACCATTTTCATTATTATTTTTTTCATTATCATTAATTTTTTCATCACAATTAACATTTTTAAAACTATGAAAAATAACATTTCCATAATGTGTTCTCATATGAGAAGAAAGAGTACTTCTTCTCCCAAATTTACTTTGACAAATATTACATACAAACTTTTTTAAATTAAAATGATGAGTTTCAATATGATCTTTTAAATGACCATTTGTTTTATAACTTTTATCACAATAATTACATTTATAAGGCCTCTCATTACTATGAAATCCAATATGAGTTTTTAAATTTCCTTTTTCATTAAAACTCTTTTTACAAATTGGACAAATATAAGGTTTAAAGCCAGAATGTGTTCTTATGTGAATTAATAATCTACTTTGATTTGAATATGAATTTTTACATAATAAATATGGACATTTAAATGGGAGAATGTGATTGTGTATTGTGTTTATGTGATTTTTTAAATTTCCATTTGTACTAAATGATTTTTCACATATTGTGCATAAAAATTTTTTTTTTATTTTTGGACTTTTTTTTATTGTTGTTTTAATGTCATTTTCTGTTGAGTTTTGAGAATTGTTTTTTTTTAGAGAGAGAGACATTTTTTTTTACTTAACAATCTTTTTTTATTATTTCTAAAATTAGAATTAAATGATTTTCTGAAGTCAATTATTTTTTTCATTATTGTTATATTTTTTTTAACATATTGTTAATTTTTTGAGTATTGTGATTTCAATCATTCATTAAAAAAAATTTTTTATTATCACCTAATTTATCATAAGGTAATATTAGATTAATTAATTTTTGATTTAAGTTATTGAAGTTAAGTTTATATTATTTTTTTTATGTTTTTTTTATCTAATTGAAATTCTAATATTAATAAACCGTATATTTCTTGAATTTTAGGTTCTTCATTTTTAATTAAATAATCTTCAGTTTTAAGAGGAATATCTAAATTATATGGCCCAAATTCTCTATTACTAAATATATTATCTCCATAATTTTCAGGTTCTATATCTCTTTCTTTATTTCCTTTTAATTTAATAATTGTATATTCTCCTAAATGATCAATGCTGGGTTCAATTCCACAATTCCCAGGACCTTCTACTCTTATTATAATTGATTCACCTTTTTTATAATAATTATATGTTGGTTGAAATCCATTATTTCTCAAGATTGAAAATCCTAATTCATCAACTAAACATTTTTTTAATGTTATTTCATAATTTATATTTAATTTAATTTTATTTTCATCATTATCAAAATCTTTTAATTCAATATTATTATTAATAATTTCACTTATATTATTGTCATTCTTGTCAGGATTTTCAATAATATCTTTTGATAATTCTATAAATCTTTCTTTTACAGTTTTAATTATATCAAAAGGTTTTGGATAAGTAATATTTTGATATTTATTTTTAATAAATTGTAATGTAAAATCATTATAATAAGATCCTGCTTCAGAACCATCATTTGCAAATATTAAATGAAATATTTTTAGTTGTTCATCAATTTTTTCATAATAATATTTCCACTTTATTTCTTTTTGTGTTGTTGATATTACATTTCCTTCTTCTAAATCAAATGTTGCACTTTTTAATAAATATTTATTTAAATAATCTTCTACTTGATTAATTGTAATATAAGTTGATAAATTATGAATTATTATTAAATCTTTATTAATTTTATTTCTTCTCATTTCCATTGTTATTTTATTTATTAATTTTTGTTCTGAATAAGTTAATATACCTACTACTAAAATTAATATATCACTATTATTAATTATATAATTTTGTAAAAATAATTCAGTTATTAATTTTTCCCTTGATTTTTCTTTAAAATATTCTTTTTCATTTTCTTTTTTAACATTATTATATTCTTGTTCTTTTAAAACAGGAGTTTCTAAACCAGCAGAATCTATTAAAACTATTTTTCTATTTATATTATCTTCTAATTCAGGATATTTAATACTTAATCCTTCTGTTTTTATTCTTGTTCCTGAAGGTAATTTAATTTTTGATATTTTAGATAATAAAAATGATTTACCTTTATTACTATTACCTATTACTCCTATTTTAATTACATCTTCTCCTTTAAATTTATTATATTTTTCTTTTCCTTTTTCATTCATTTTAATATCCCATCCTTTTTTAATTTCTTTTATTGATTTAATATCAATTATTACATCATAAAAATTTTCAAATTCAATATCGGTTATTTTATTTTCACGTATTTCATTTATATAATCAAAATCTTTATTATTTACTGCTTTTAATTCTTTTTTTTCTTTTAAAATTTTATTTATTTTGTCTATATAATCCATAATTTTATTTTTTAGAGAAGAATCATTATTTTTTTCATTTTTGAGAGAAATTGTTAAATTTTCAAATTCTTTTTCATAATTTTCTAATATTTTAATTTCAAATATTTGCTTATAGGAATTTATTAAATCATCTATAATTTCTTTTTTTGTTTTTTGATAATATTTTTGATAATTTGATTCACATATACATTCATCATTTTCTTTATAAATCTTTAATATAATTTCTTTTGAATTAATTGAATTAATATATTCTTTAATATTATCATTTTTATTGATAAAATTATAATCATTCTCTTTTCCTTTAATTTCATATTTTGAACATGGACAAATTTTTTTTTCAGGAAAAAGTATTGAAATAATTTCTAATAAATCATTAAAATTTGTTTTATTATTATAAGGACATTTAAAACTAACTTGATTATTGTTTTTAATATCTTTTCCAAAAATTACTCTAATATCAAAATATTCAATTGTCATTTTTATAAATATGATATTTGCTTAACTCTTTTTAATTATAATTAAATTTTAAAAAAAATGTTATATAGAATGTATAAACAAATTAATTAAATCATAATTTTTATATTGTTTTCTATTATCCTTTCTTTTTATTCTTTCAAAAATTATATCTTTTATAAATATCTTTTAATATTTTAAATTAAATATTTGATATATTATATAAGGGATAATAATTATAAAAACTTAAAGAAAGATTTAAATCATTTATTATTAAAC
>JAJJLH010002277.1:0-29809 GCA_023806865.1 Isotricha sp. YL-2021a | reverse complement strand
TCTTTGTTTAAATAAATATACTAATGTCATTAAACCTAAATATCCTATTATAATACAATTAATATAATATCTTTTATTATATTTTGTTATATTTTTATTATTAAATACTTCAATATTTGCATTATCACTAAATAAAAATAATATATTAATCAAGTAATTAAAAACATAAAAATAAGTTGAATAATTTTTAAAAAATGACATCAAAATTATTGAAAATAAATAAATATATAATGTTGATATTGTAAATTTGTTTAAATATTGATTTAATTCATTATTTTTTATTTCAGAACAAAGTAAAATACTTTTAAAAATAAGAGAATAAAAAAAAACAGGAAAAAAAATTCTTGAAAACTTGTAATTTATAAAATCACTCATTTAAATAAAAAATTAAATAAACAAAAAATAAACAAAAATAATATATAAAAAAGAATAATTAATTAATTAATTTAAAATTTAAATTTTTAATGTCAAATCAAAATATCAAAACAGATGAAAATGAGATTAAAAAATACGAATTATTTAAAAAAGATATTCAAAATATAGTATCCTTTAATGAAAAGATAAGAAATATTTATCAATCTGAATTAGACGAAATATTCCAAGACATATTAATAATATCAAAAGAAGACTTTTTATCATTTATAAAAAACGGAGTGAATCTTCTTTTAATAGATATGTATTCAGATTTAATATTCAAAAATAATACTTTAATAGAAATAAAAGAAAAATGTGAAAATGATATTAACATAGAATATAATTCACATTTTGAAAAATTAAAAAAATATTGGAAAATATATGAAAGAGAAAAAAGAAATAAAAATATATCTCAAGATAATTATTTAACTTGTTTTAGAAAACATTGCATAAATACAGAAAATTATGCTTTTCATAATTGTCAAAATTCACAAAGTAAATTTTACATAATTGAAGAAAATAATATTCAAAAATATGTTATTTGTATTAATTGTCAAAAAGTTTATTTAAGTAATATGATTTTATGTCATTGTACAAAATGTAATGTTGATTTTTATTCAAATATTTTAAAAAAAAATGAAGATCAAAATTTACTTTTAGCAACATGGGAAAAGTATCATTGTGATAAAATAGTAAATGAAAAAATGAAATGTTTAAAATGTAGAAGTGATTTATATTTAAATTTAAAGAATAAAAATTTAATATGTATAAATAAAAAATGTAATTTTTCTTCTTTACCAGAAAAAATTATTTGGTCTTGTAATGTTTGTGGAATTGAATTTAAAAGTAATGCAATTATTTATAATCCATTACAAAATGAATATATTAAAAGAATAATAAAACAAACTTTATATATTAAACATAAAGCACATCCAAATAAATTGCCTTGTTGTAATTTAAATATTTTTTTTACTGATTTTTATCATAAAAAAGATTGTAAAGGTATTTTATTTATTGGAGAATTAAATCATAAAATTATTATAGTTTGTGAAAGATGTAAAGCTTTTAATTTTTATGATAGATTTATTTGGACTTGTCCTAAATGTGGTATTAGATTTAGAGATAAAAATAAAAATGATATTAGAAATCACAATAAATTTGATAAATTAAATTTTGCAAATAATATTGTTAACAAACAAAAGAATTTATTTGAAGTTTTAATGGAAAGAAAAAAAAAAATGAAAGAAGAAATTGAAAAAATAAGAAATGAAGAAATAGAAAATGAAAATAAGGAAAATAATATAAATTATAATAATTTAGAAAATGAAAAAGAAGAAAATGAAGAAATAATAAACAAAGAAACAAATAATGAAAATATAAATAAAATATTTGATAAATTTAATAAAAAAGAAAATAAAAGAAATTTACTTCCAATAAAAGAAGTAAACGAAAATACAAAAACAAAAAAAAGCAAAAACTCAAATTCAAACTCATCAAATTCTTCATTAAAAAATGAAAAAAACCATTTAAAAACAAATCAAAAAATAATAACATTAGCAAAAAATCCAATCCAAGAACAAAAAATAAAAAAAGAAATAAATTCAATATTAACAAAATCAAAAATACCAAAATTTAACTTAGAAGAATTTACATTATATGGTCAATTAGGAGAAGGATCTTATGGAATAATATATGAAGCAATAAATAATAGAACAAATAAAAAATATGCTTTAAAAAAAATAATAGCAAAAGATTTAGAAGAAATTCAATCTTTCGAAAATGAATTTAATTTAGTTTATGAATGTAATAATGATAATATAATGAAAATTTATGGTATATCAATTTGTAATTTAGATGCTACAACTTTTGCTTTATATGTATTAATGGAAATTGCTTTATATGATTGGGAACAAGAAATAAAAAATCATGTTACAGAAAGGAAAAATTATAAAGAAGAAGAATTAATTAATATTTTAAAACAATTAGTAAATGGTTTATTATTTATGCAGAAAAAATTAAAAGTTGCTCATCGTGATATTAAACCTCAAAATATTTTAGTTTTTAAAAATAATATATATAAAATTGCAGATTTTGGTGAAGCAAAAGAAATAAAAATTTCTAAACAATTAAATACTTTAAGAGGTACTGAATTATATATGAGTCCTCTTTTATATAATGGATTAAAAAAAGATAAAGATGATGTTAATCATAATCCTTATAAAAGTGATGTTTTTTCTTTAGGTTTTTGCTTTATTTATGCTGCTGCTTTAAATTTTAATATTATTTATGATGTTAGAGATGTTGATAATATGGAAAAAATTGAAAGAATATTAATTAGGTATTTAAAAAATAAATATACTGAAAAGTTTATTAAAGTTCTTGTTTTGATGATGGAAAATGATGAAAATAAAAGAGTGGATTTTTGTAAGTTGAATGATTATATTTTGGAAAATTTTCCTGAGGATTATTGAGATTTTTTTTATTTTTTTTGATATATGTTTTTTTATTTTTTATTTATATTTTATTTTTTTTTAATTGTTTTTATTATTCAAATTAGATTTTTTCAATAATATTATCAATTAAAAATAATTTTTTTTTATTTTTTAATTAAAAAGACTATTTTCGATAAATAACAAATTTTTTTTAAAAATAATGGAATCAAAAAAAAAAAATAAAATTCATTCTCAAAATAAAATAATAAATGAACAACAAAATCAATCACAAAATGAAACTCAAAATAAAAAAGAAAAAGAAATTCAAAATAAAAAAGAAAAAGAAGTTCAAAATAAAAAAGAAAAAGAAATTCAAAATAAAAAAGAAAAAGAAAAAGAAAAAGAAATTCAAAATAAAAAAGAAAAAGAAAAAGAAAAAGAAATTCAAAATAAAAAAGAGAAAGAAACACCTAATAAAAAAGAAAAAGAAACTCAAAATCAAAATAAAAAAAAAACAGAATCAGAAAAAGAAAATGGTAATAATTTTATTTCAACAAGAATGAGTTTTTTTAAACCAATTGGATTTGAAAATAGTTTAAAAGAAAATAATTGTTTTGTAAGTGTAGTATTTCATGCATTATTTCATTTTACAAAATTAAAAGATTCTTTAATTACTTTAAATATCTCTTCTCCAAAATTAATAGTAGAAATAATATCATTATTATCATCTTATCAAAAATTAAATAAAGATAATAAAAATTTAGATAATATAATTTTAAATCCTGAAAATTTTAGAAATGAATTAGAAAAAGTTACAAAAAAAAAAGATTTTAAAAAAAATGAACAAGGAGATCCAATTGAATTATTAAATTTTTTATTTAATTGTTTACATGAATTTATGATTTCTAAAAAATCTTTTAATTTATTATTAGATCAAAAAAATAATAATATTTATGATTGTTTAATACATGAATTATTTTATATTAATATAAAAGAAATTTCAATTTGTAAAGATTGTAAATTTGAAAAAAGTTTAAAATATGATTTAAATTATTTTATGCAATTTTTAAATGTTGATTCTATTTTAAATAATATTAAAAATAAAAACAAATTTAATGATTTAAATGGAAAATTATTTAAATATGCAAAAATATTTACAACTCAATCATCAAAATGTGAAAAATGTTCCAAAGAAAATATAAAAAATCATATAGTCTGTGATTCAATAGGAAAATATTTCATAATCAATTTAGGTTATGATAAATCCGATTTAAAAATAGAAGATTTATGCTATTTATATATAATGATAGGAAGAGAATTTAATATAAAAGATTTATATGATTATAAAAAAGATACTAAATTATATTTTTTAGGAATGATTTTATATTGGAGTGCCCATTATATTTGTTTATTTTTTTCTCCTAATTTAGAACAATTTATTCTTTATGATGATAAAATAATAAAAAAATTTTCTTCTTGGAAAGATATAATGAGTAATTTTACATTAAATAAATATCAACCAGTAGCATTATTATATGGTGAATATGAAGAAAATAAATTAAAAAAATTACCTTTATTTGATACAGATGAAACTTTTTATAATAATATTTTAGATAAAGCAAAAAAAATAGATAAAGAAGAAATTAATAATAAAAATTTAGAAAATTTAGCAATTGATGAAAATGAATGGATTTGTAATTTTTGTACTTGTATTAATAATATGAATAATGATACTTGTACTGCTTGTGGAAATGTTAATAATACAATTAAAGAATTGAATCAAATTAAATATGAAGAATTAAAAAAAATTAATTCTAATTTATTAAGTAAAGAAGAAAGAGATTTTATCAATTATATTGAAGCTAAAAATAATAATTTATTCAATGTTGATACTATAAAAAAATGGGTTTGTCAAGCTTGTGGTTGTAATACAAATTTAGAAATTGATAATATTTGTAAAATGTGTGGAACAAAATGTAGTAATTTAAATTTAAATAATAATAAAAATGATGATATAAAGAAGTATGATAAAAATAATAATAATCATATTTTAGATGATTTTGGTTATGATGAAACTTTTAAATTAAATAATAAAAATAATGATGTTATAAGAAATGATAACCAAATAAATAATAAATCAAATAATAAAAATGATAAAAATGAGAAAAATAAAAAAGAATCAAAAGATAAAAAAAATAAAAATAAAAATAATTCAACAAATGAGAAAAATAATAAAAATCAAAATATTGAAAAATGGATTTGTAAAAATTGTGGAAATTCAAATGAAAATTCATTAAACTATTGTATTAATTGTTATGTATCAAGAGATAAAAATAAAATAATATGTTATGTATGTGAAAATACTGATATTAAAAATGGTAAATGTCAAAAGTGTAAAAATGATACCGAATGGACTTGTCAAAATTGTAAAAAAGTATATTCATTAAATATTAAAAAATGTGAAAAATGTGGAAAAAGTATAAATAAAAATTAATATTATTAAAAATATAATTATTAATATTTAAATTTAAAAAAGTTGTTTGTTTTTATTTTTTTTTTATTAAAATATTAATATTTTTAATAATTATTATAATTTTTAATTAACAATAAAAATGCATTTTCAAAGGTCAAAAAATATTTTTTTATCAGAATTAAATAATTTTGAACCGAAAATACCAAAATTTAGAAATGTGTTAAATGAATTATCAAATAGAAAATATTCAAAAAAAATCAATAAAAAGTTATTAGGATTATCAAATAATATTTCAACAAATGAAAATAATAAAAAAATAAAAAATATAAAACGTCCATTAACATCAACAACATCATCAAATGAAAATAGAAATAAAAAAAAATATAAAACTCATATCCCTCCATCAAATTACTCATCATTTTTTACTCAATCAAAAGAAATAATTAAAACTTTAAATAATGAAGAAAATATAAAAAAAAAAACTATTTCTTTTTCAAATAATAAAAAAAGAAATGAAAAAATTAAACATAACATATTTAAAAAAAGACCTTTTTCAGGAATAAAATATCCTTTTATTATTGATAATCATCCAATTTTACCAAAACCATTTACAGGATTACCAAAAGAAATAATTGAAGAAAATAGAAAATTATGTGAATCATTAAAAATTGATAATGAAAAATTATTTGATAATTCAATTTGTTTAATCCCAAAAAAAAATTTTTCTTCTAAATTTAGATATCCATTCCAAGAGAAAATAATAATAAAAAGTGAAAATGAAATATTAAAAGAATTAGGAATAAAAAAAGAAGAAGAAGAAAAAGAAGAATATAAAGCATTTAAAGCATTAACAATATTAAATATAGCAAGAAATACAAAAATAAAAAATGAGAAAGTAAAATATACAAAAAAAGAAATTTTATCTCGTATGAAAAAATGTATAATTAAAGCTGCAATTCATTTTAAAAGATTATCAATAACTTTAAATGATTTATATACAAAATATTTAATTAATGATCCAGAAAAAAATGAAATTTATTTAAATAAATTAATAGAAAGTATAAAATATAAAAATTTAGAAAAAGCAAATTTAATTTTAGATGAATATAAATTTTTAGTATTACATTATGATGTATTTAAACAAACTCCTCTTCATTGGGCTTCAAAAAGAAATGTATATCAATTAATATCAAAAATTGTTTCTTATGGTGCTGATGTTGATTCTTTAGATCAAGTTGGTTATTCTTCTTTACATTTAGCTATTATTAATAATAATTTTGAATCTGTTGTTTTTTTATTTTTAAATTATGCTTCACCTTTTATTAAAGATAAATATGGTAAAAAACCAATTGAATATTGTAAAAATTATAAAATGGAAATTTTATGTAAAAAAGCTACTGCATTTCATCTTGCACATTTGTTTGGGAAAAAAAAAAATTTTTATCATAATATTAAAAAAAGTTTTACTTTTTTTGTTGAAAGTGAATTTAGTAATGATTTAGGGGAAGAGGCTTATAAATTTATCTATGAATTAGCTGATAAATATAGGAAAGAACAAATTATGAAAAAAGATGATTAGATTTGTATTTATTATTTTAAATAATTTATTATTTTATTATTTATTGTAAAAATAAAAAACAAAAAAAAAATTAATTATAAATAAAACTATAAAAACTAAAAAAAAATAAAAAAAAAAAATAAAACTCAAAAAAAAAAAAAAAATAATAAAAAAATTTCAAAACAAAAAAAATAAAAAAATAAATGGAACCATTATCTCCAGACTAGTAAAAAACAAAAAATATAAAAATGTCTATATAATAAAATATAGTGATCAACTTTTTAAAATACTCTTACTGGGCGATTCAGGAGTAGGAAAATCAAGTATAATACTTCGTTACACAGAAAATGAATTTAACGCATCATTAGTAAGTTCAATAGGAGTAGATTTCAAATCAAAAGATATAGAATTAAACAATCAAAAAATAAAAATTCAAATATGGGATACTGCAGGACATGAAAGATTTAAATCAATAACAACTTCTTATTATAGAGGTGCTAATGCTATTGTTATTGTTTATGATATTACTGAAAGAGATACTTTTGAACATATTGAAAAATGGTTAAATGAAATTGAGAAATATGCAAAAGAGAATGTTTTAAAATTTTTAGTTGGTAATAAAATTGATTTAAATGATAATAGAAGTGTTAGTTTTGATGAAGGAAAAAATATTAGTGAAAAATATGGGATTATGTTTTTTGAAACTAGTGCTAAAGATAATATTGATATTAATGAATTGTTTGAAAAAAGTACTTTGACTTATTTAAATAAGTATAATTTAAGTAAGGATAATCAATTTAAAGGAATTAATTTAAATACTATGATTGTTAAGACTGATAGTGAAAAGTCTTTTTGTTGTTTTTAAATTTTTTTTGTTTTTTTTTTGAAATTTTAAACATAAAAATATTAAATATTGAACAATAAAATAATTATTTATTAATAATATTTTATTTTATTATTATTATATTTTGATTAATGATGAAAAATTCGAATAATAAATATGAAAATGATAAAGAAATGTTTTATATTTCAAATAATATTTTTCCATTTAGATTTAATAAAAATATTAAGAATACAATAAATAAAGAAAATCATATTTTATCTCAAAATTCAAAAAATATAAGTTATGTAAGAAATTTTATGAAATATGAATCACCGATAAAAGAAAAATTAATTTTAAAAGGAACAGAATTATCAACAAAAATAACAAATGATATTAAAAATATTTCTAAACAAAGTGAAATATTAAATTTAGATTTATATATAAACAATGATAAAG
Organism: Isotricha sp. YL-2021a; assembly: GCA_023806865.1. Lineage (NCBI taxonomy): Eukaryota > Ciliophora > Litostomatea > Vestibuliferida > Isotrichidae > Isotricha > Isotricha sp. YL-2021a. The sequence continues at coordinate 21,653 of JAJJLH010002277.1, read as the reverse complement.
AAAAAAAAAATGAAACTCCTATTAAATTAATTCAAAAGCATGTTTATGCAAAATCAGAATATTCTTCTTCTTCAAATATGAGTCAATTAAAAGAATATTATGATAACTTAGAAAAAAAATATTCTCAAACTGGAATTAATTATTATAATAAAATAAATGACAAAAATTTATTTCCTAAAATATCTATTTCGAAAATAAAGAAACTTTCAGAAAAAAGATTAAGTTATATGATGCCTAAAAATTCAATTAAGAGAAAAAAATATAAATTTTATCGTTCTAATAATACATCTTATTCTAATTTATCAAGAGATATTTTAAATAATAATTTTACAAAAAATGCAAATACAACACAAACAACTTATTTTAATTCATTTTCAAATAATCAATCAAATAAATCTAAAAATAAAATTGAAAAAAAAAATTTAAAACTCATGAATTTAAATTTCAATAATTTAAAAATTGGTAATTTTTTACATAAAAGAAATGATATTTACTTTCTATCAGAAGAAAATAAAACAATGCCTCAAAAATTAAAGATTGAAATTAAAGATTTATTAAAAAATAAAAATAAAACATTTCTTCCAGGTGAAAATACAAAAAAAATAATTAATAATTATTTATCAACAATATCAAAAGAAAAATTTATTAGTAATAAAAAAGGATATAAAAAAGTTTATGTTATTTTAGATGGTACATTAATATTTTCTCATAATTTTGTTAAAGGAAATTTTTGTGAAATACCAAAATTAGAATTATTAAATAAAATGAATATTAAAGAAAGATTTAGAATATATAAACTTTTTTTAAGTGAATGTGCAAATTTATTACATACAAGAGATAATTTAGAATATATTTTTTTAACTGATGGAACTAGTATAAATGATTTAATTGATATTCCTGAAAATGAAAATTGTTTAATTGTATCTTTTATATGGAATTTTAAAGGGATTAATTTTTATAATGATGAATATGAAGAAAAAATAAAAAATTTAAAATTAAAAAAAGAAGATTCAATAAATAATATTAATAAAATACCAAAAAAGAAATTTAAAACAATTAAAAAAAAGAAAAAATATTTATTAAATCAATCATTTACTTTTGGTATAGATAATATTGATGATGATGAAATATATTATTATTATAGTGATAAAGATGAAAAAAGAACACAAATAAAATTATTAAAAGAAACATTAAATATTTCTAAATATAAATCATATGCAAATTTCCATAATAATTTAATGATAAATAAAATAAACAAATTAACAAAAATCCAAAATAAAAAAATAAAAAATTTCATCACAAAAGAAAAAGACGAAACAAAATTAAAAGATTTAGAATCATTAATAAAAATATATAATAAAATTAGAGGAGAGAAAGAAAAAATAAAAGTAAATTTTGATATAAATTTACCAAAATCAAAAAAAATAAATTTAGAAAGAGAATTTGACAAAGTAAAATTTTATGGAATAAAACAAAAAGATAAATTAAAACAAGAAATATTTGATTACAAAGCAAATTATGAATACAGAGCCGATTTCCAAGTAGAAAAAAATTATCCAGATTTAATATCATATAATATACCAAAAGTATTAGAAGATTATCCAAAATTACAAAGAAGACAATTTTACGAAATTTTTATTTTATTTAAAACATTATTAAAATATTGTGTTTCATATACTAAAAATTTAGAAAATATAGAAAATGGAATTGATTTTGATACTTTTTATAATTGTAATAGACAAATTAATTCTCAAGGAAAGAAATTAGCACATAAAATTTTTAGAGCTTTTAATTTAAGTGGAACTAAATTTTTAAATTGGGAAGAATATTTTAAAGGATTTATTACTATAAATAGTAATGATTTAAAAGAAAAAATTGAACTTTTTTTAAAAATTATTGATACTGATAAAAATGGTAAATTATCTTTTTATGAAGTTTATGATTTAAGTGTTGCTTCTTTAAAAAGAACTATTGGAAGAGATGATTATAATGAAAATAATGGAAGGGAAGTTATTAATATTTTAGGAGATTTTTTTGCTAAATTAATTTTCAAATTAGTTGATATGCCTTTAGATTCAGAAATTCCTATTGATTTTATTAAACAAAAAATTACTGAAGGTGGAATTGCTGCTTCTTATTTAGAAATGTTAATTTGTGCTGATAATTTTGTTTAATAATATTTTTTTTTTTTGATATATTATTTTTTAATATTGTGAAAATTTGTCTTTTTTTTTTGATTTGAATTTTTTTTAGTTTTTTTAATTATATAAAAAATTTTTTAATATTTAAATATTCAAAATTACAATTTTTTTATATTTTAATAATATTTAATCAAATAATGGATGATATGATGGATATAGAAACAAATACATTTAAATTAGATAAAGAATTTGAAAAATGTGAAAGTTGTACAAATTTTCAATTATTTGCAATTTTAAAAGGAAAAGACTCTTTATTAAATGAATCTGAAATAAATCCAATTTTAGGACAAACAAAAGCATATATAGAAAGATTTAATAAATATGGTGTTCCAGATTCAAAAGATAAATTAAGTACAAAAGCTTATGATTTAAGAACACTTTTATGGAAACCTGAAAAAAAATTATGTTCTTTTGAAGAAGCTCAATTAATTGATTTATTGCCTACAAGTGCTGAAGAGGCTTTTTCACTTATTCCTAGTTTAAAAAATAAATTAGATACTAATGAATTACAGAATTATTTAGATCAACTTCAAAAAATGTCATCTTCTATTCATCAATAATAATTTTTATATTTTTATATGTTTTTAAATTATAAAAAAATGTAAAAATATTTTTAAATTTATACTTTATTATTTTATTATTTTAATTATTTTTTTAATTAAATTAATTTATAACATTTATTCATAAATTATTGTATTACTATAATATATTTTATTTATGTTTTTTGAATCAATTAATAATTATAATATTATTATTTTAACTCTCAATTTTATGGATTAATATATAAAGGTATTTTAAAAAATTATAATTTTTGCAATAGATTACAAAATATTATATATATAATAAAAAGGATTAAATTATAAAATTCAAATTTAAAATTTTGAATTTAAATAACACTTATTGTATAATTACATAGATTCATGATTTTTATATAAATTGATATTATAAACATAAAATATTTTATTTAATATATATTTTTTATAGAATATTCTATAAAAACGTTAATTTTAAGAAATTAAAAATTTTCATATTCAATTTTATTAAAATTTAAATAAAAAATTTTATAAAATAAATCTAAGGAGAATAAAAAAAATATATTGTAATTATTTAATTCAATATATATTTGAAAATATAAAAAATACTCTAAACATTATTTTATAAAATTATTAAAAAATAATATAATAAGAATCATAATATTTTACTAAATCAATTGTATTATTTAAAAATATTATTAACAATTGATTATGATTCTATTTTTATATATATGATTTTTTTTTTAAAAAACCTTTATAAGCTCAATATTCTTTTTAACTTATTAATTTTTTTTCTATAATTTTACTTCAAATAATTTTAAAAATAATTTGTCTATATAAAATAACATTATCAAAAATTTGTTTTAAAATTATTTCATATTCAAAAGGAAAACTTTAAATTTTATTCTAAATATTTTTCTAATAAATATTATTATTTGTTTTTGAAACTATTATTGTTTTTCTTTCTTTATTTATTTTATAGTCCATTAAAGTTCAAAATTAATAAAAAAAATTTTTTAATTAATATAAATGAATCATAAACTAGCATTACCAAATAATATTTTAGATAATTTTGATTTTAATAGTAGTAGATTTGAAATACCAATAAAATCCAGAGAAGATACATCTATATTTTCAATGAAATTTATAAATCAAAAAGACAAGGCAATGATGCCTATTTATTTAGATGATAAATTACCTTATGAAAATTCTGAATGTATAAATAATGAAGATGAAAAGAATATTATAAATGAATATCAAAACGCAGTTTTATATACATTTGGAAATTGTACAAATAATATCAATGTTGTTATTAATCTTAATAATTCCTGAAAAAACAATCTTCAATTAATAAAATTTAACATATACTTGAAATAATAATATAATTTTTAAATATATGAAAAAATTTGTTACATTACTATAAAATATAATGATTAAATAATTATAAAAAACTTTTTTAAATCATTTGCTTAATTTTATATTAAAAAAAAGATACTTTTAAATATTAATAAAATTTAACACTAGGAAACTCTCTTTTTAGATTAAAAGTAAAAGAAGTAATACTAGGTGAAAAATGAGTATGATTCATTAATTTATTATAAGCAAATGGAACTCTTGCATTTTTTTTTTCCATTTCCCTAATTTCTCTAATAGGAATATTTGGTTTTTTGACTTCTTCTAATTCAGGTAATTTATATAAATCATCATTAAATAATCCATCTCTCCCAGTATAAATTAATCTAGCAGGTTTAAAAGGTTGTAAATGTTTCAAAGCATTTTTAGGTAATTTTTTCTGATATTTAGGAACACCATTTTTTTTAAAAGTTTTATATTCAGTCATTAACATTTCTTGTTCTTCTGGAGTATATAAACCATAAGTTTGTGTATTATTAAAAAAAGGATCACATTTTTTTAAAGAAGCAGGTTGAAAAGGTTTTTGAAAATTTTTATTATCTTTTCCAGCTTTAACATCATTTATTTTTTTTTCAATATCATCCTTAGTCATTTGTTTAAGTCTTTCAATCATATCATCTTCATAAGTAGGATAAGAAAAATAATCATTAGGAATTTTACCTGTTTTAGTAGGTACTGTAAAAATACCTCTTTTTTCAGTAATAATTTTATGACCTTCACCAATAAATCTTTTTTTATCTGGTTCAATTGTTAAAGTACCTTCTGGAATTGGAGCAGGCTCATCAGGATTATAAAATCCTTTAAATTCTTGTGGTCCTGATGGTTTAAAATTTGGTCTTTCTGATTTTTTTTCTTTTATTTCTGCTACTTTTTTCATTAAATCTTCATGATCTTTTTTATTTAATTCTTTTAATCTTTCTAATCCTTCTTCATCAGGTCCTTCAATTTTTGTGAAATATACATCATTTGCTTTTCCTACTTTTAATGGATTTGTATATATTCCTCTTTTTTCTGTTATTACTTTATGATCTATTACTTCATGATTTTGATAGTCGTTTGTTGAATATTTTTTATCTCCTATTGTTGCTGGGTATGGAATACTGAAAAAACCAAATCTTTGCATTTTATCCTTTTCATCACGTTCTTGCTCTATTTCTTCCATCATTCGGTTTACTGCTTCTTCACGTTTGGTATTTATATCTTCTAAATATTTTGGTTCTGACATTTGTTATGATTTTAATATTTATTTTTAATTTTTTTTTGTTTTTTTTTTTATTTTATTTAGTTTTTGATTTTTTTATTGGAATTTAAATATTGTTAAATTGTTTGAATTGTTTAATCTTTTGTTTTAAATAAATATTGAATATGTACTAATGAATAATAAATTATAATTTAAATTTGATTTTTAATATAATAATAATTTTAAAAAATAATAATAATTTTTTTATTTTATGTCAATAAGCGAAATTAAAAACCAATTAATTGATTTATATTTTGATGTAAAGATACGAAAAACAGATGAAGTAATTTAAAAAAAAATAAATATAGATAGATAATATTGAAGAGACACAAATAAATAAAGAGAAAGAATACTTAAATAAACTACCAATTCCAGAAATAATAAATTATATAAAAATTTCAATTGAAACAATAATTTTAATAAAAGCAGAAGAAAAATTTCAAGAAAAATGTAAAAAAGAAGAAGAAAAAAATACTTATTATAATAATAATGACCCAAATGATACAAATGGTTTAAAATTATATGAAGGTTTATTAATAAAAGCAGAGAGAGATATTAGAGAACATATTAAAGTATATTTTTTTCTTATATTATAGATTGAACAAATTTTACAATTAAAAATTGATGATCTTGAACAATATATTGAAGAAAAAGAAAGAGAATTTAAAAATAAAAAGTTTCATAAAATTAAAAAGCCAATTCAAAATCAAAATTTAATTATTGAAAATAAATTAAAAGAATATCCTAATAAGTTATTAATTAAAAATGAAGAAACTATTGTTGAACAAATTAGAAAAGAAAAGAAAAAATTTAAGAAATGGAATTCGAAAAATAAAAAAATAAATTTTGATGTTAAAAATAATTCTAAAAGTTATTGTGAAAATGATTTTTCTAAAATAGCATATAATAAATTTTCAAAAAAAAATTCTTTCAATGAAACATTATTTACATCAAGAGGAAATAAAAATAAAAGTTTTAATTGTAATTATAAAACAGAAAATAGATTAACATATTCAGATAATTCAAAAACTAAAAAACCTTTAAAAAGAAATAATTCATTGTCAGGAATGAAAAAGATAAATGCAAAAAAATTTATTGAAGGAGAAAAAATAAAGAATAATAAAAATAAAAGTCCATTTACAAGTAGAATTAATTCCATTTCAAATTCAAATTTTACAATTAAAATTAAATCAAATGAAATGATTGTTAATTCTATAAATAAATCTACAAAAAAAGATGAAAATAAAACTTATAATGATAATTTGATGAAAACTAAATCTCAGAAAATTATGGTTAATCAAAATTCAAATCATTCAAAAAATTTAACAAATAACACTAAATCAAATTTATGTTTAAATAAAAATACTTTATCATTACAAAATAATATAAATGTAAATCCAAATAGACCTAATATGATACATATTAATGTATATACAAGATTAAAAAAGAATCAAATTTAATAAAATCTCATAATTAAAAAATTAATACTAAAATAATTTAATATAATTTAATATAATAATTTAATTTTTTAACAAAAAATAATAAAAAAAGACTTTTTTAAGATTTTAAAAAGATTTTAAAATAAGATTAAAAAAATAAATTATAAACTAGATAATGTATGTGTGTGTAAAAGAAAAATATGTGAAAAAATGTTTACTCATCAGTAGACAAAATTAACGCAACACCTGCAAGAATCCATTGAATAGGATCACTTTCTTCACTTTCCATTCTAAGATAAGCAGTGAAAATATAAGTAGGACCTCTTTGAGTAGTATAATAAACAGGACATTCATAATAACCAACAGTATTCTTATTTTTCAATTCAATAGCAAAAACATGCATAACAGGGATTTTAGGATCTAATTCTTTATTAATCATTTCAGTAAGGAAACCAGGAGCATCTGGATTAGAATCTTCCCATTTTGCACCTTGTAAAAACATACCACTTAAATATACACCACCATCAGCAGGATAATCTTTAACCATATCTTCAGTCATATTAGTAACTTCAGTCATTGTGTCTAAGTCATCTAAAGGTAAAATTTTAGCTCTTGCTGTAAATTGTTTAACTGCAGTAATGAATGACATTGGATTACATAATAATGTTATATTAACACATTTTGGTGCTTTGAGTTCTTTTGTCCATTCATCCATTTGATCATGTCTTTTCATTAAATCATCAAACCAGAATGATAATGGTTTCTTTGATGGATATCCAGCAGCATCACTCCATGATTGTGGTGTTTTGTTATATTGAAGAGATTGTTGTAATGCTTCCATTGCATCTGTTATGTTAAGTTCTCCATTAAGACCTTTTTCTAAATCTTCTAATGATTTTATACATGATGAGAATATCATATTTAATCTTTCACATTCTTGGAATGCGACTATATCATATGGTGATGGTGATTTACCTGCTTTTTGTCTAAGTTGATGAATGTTATATGTTGTTTTTTCTTTAAGACGTTCATCAAATTTCTTAATTGTTTCTGCTAATGAATCTCCTTTACCTTGACCACCTGAGGATCCTCCTGAACCTCCTCCTCCTTGAATATCAAGTACACATTCAAATAGATATTGACCTTGTGATGTTAAATAAGAAATTTCTGCATTTGGATGTAAATAGAATAATATTGGTGATTCTGGAGGTAATTTTTCATTAATATATTTTTGATATGCTTCATAATTAAATTTACTTGGATCAGGTGATTTAAAGTTCTTTGCAAGATTTGCTCCAGTAAGTAATTCTGGTCTAATAAGAGTTTTAAGATAAGCATTATTAGTTCTTCTATCCCAGTTATCAGTAATATGTCCTCCATACATAATTTCACCATATAAATATCTTAAATCTTCATAAGGTACTTTTTCATATTTTTCAAGATAGTTATTAAGTACATCTGCACAAATTTGTAAGTCACCTTCATTGAAGTTGTATTTTGTAGACCAACCAATAGCACCAAATTTTCTTCTACCAATGATAAGAGAGTGGAAGAAACAAAGTGAGAATAATATTGCTTTAAATTCATTTTTCTTTGAACATGAATTAAGTCTTTCTTCATTAAAGTTGCTAAGTGCTCTTTTCATATTTGCTTTAAGATCTTGTGGTGCTTCATTAGATACTTTAATTGAAGCTTGTAAGATGGGTTCAGGAATAATATCAATTGTTGGTAAAGCTGGTGGTTCTGATGAAATGAAACATCTAAAATCTGGATGGGCTGTTTGTGAGACTCTTTCTAAATCATTTTCAAAACGTTTAATCCATCTTTGCATCAAATGAAGATTTTGAAGCATAATCCATTTACCTTCAGCTGCACATTCTTCAAGCATTTTATTGGCTCTATCTTCTTGACCTTGACCCATAGGAATATTAATGAATGTACCTGCAGCAATTGATTTATTCATTTTAGCTCCAAGGGCTTCAACATCTTTTGTTGGATCAATACCAGGGAATAATACAAAGAATATTGGAGTTAAGTTATTAGTTTCTTTAAATGTGGCTTCCATATCAAATGTTGTTGATTCAATATATTTATCAGTCATATTATCTTTAATATAATTTGTAATTGCTGATGTAATACGATCTGGTCTTAAAGCTTTGATTACTAATAATTTTTGGAAATCAGTTAATTTTTGCATTGATTTTGGCATTTCTGATTCTTCAGCTTTTTCATCTTTAAGCCATTTTCTCCAATATGTACTTTCACTATTTGAAGAAATAATATCAAGTAATCCTGAGAAAATATCTAATTTTTCTAAACCACGAACATTGGCAATTTGATAATCTTTAAGAATTTCTTTTGTTTGAGCACTGACTTCTTCAAGGTCACCTTTTTTACCTTCAATAAGGAATTGTAATTCTTCTGGAATAATTTTACCAGCTTTAAGTAAAATTCTGAATGTTAAAAGAGTAGCAAAAATTAATTTATGTGATTCAAATAGACCTCTTCTAACATAGAAGAATGCAAATTCAGTAATAGCATTAACTAAATCTTGTACTCTTTGTAATCTAAGATTATCAGGCATATCTTCATTAATATCTTCTTCTTCTTCTTCTTCTTCTTCTTTCTTTTCTTCTTCTTTCTTTTCTTGCTCTTGTTTTTCAACACCATCACCTTCTTCTCCTTCTTCACCTTCTTTCTTTTCTTCTTCACCTTCTTTCTTTTCTTGCTCTGGTTTTTCAACACCATCACCTTCTCCTCCTTCTTCACCTTCTTTCTTTTCTTCTTCTTTCTTTTCTTCTTCTTTCTTTTCTTCTTCTTTTTTTTCTTCTTCTTTCTTTTCTTCTTCACCTTCTTTTTTTTCTTCTTCTTCATTTTTCTTTTTTTCTTTTTCTGGATGTAATTTAGCATTCCATCTATTAGCAACATCTTTAATGGCTCTTCTAATAACGAAAATAAATGATTCTAAAGAGAATTTATAGAAAGTATGTAATTTATATAATTCTGTGAATAAGAAGAATACAAGAGATCCTCTTGCAGCAGCTGGACTATAAGCATTAGATGATTCATTAATTTCCTTTTCTGCTTCTCTTGATTGTTTCATAGCAACAGATACTTGTTCAGAAACTTTCTTTGAATTTTCTAATCTTTCAACCATAGGTTCATTTTCTAATAAATCACCTTCTTGATTTAAATCTGAAAGAATTTGTTCTTCAAGTTCCATTAATGTAATCTTATATTCATTTTGAGATTGAATAACTTGTTCTTTTCTTTGTGCAAGTTTAGGTCTTTCCATCTTAACTATAATAGCTAATAATTGATCAGCTAAACCATCTTCAGTAACTGAGAAGTTAATCAAACAAGCTTCTGCTTGAATTTCTGGTGGATAATGTGGATTGGATAATTTAGTATGCATAATGAATCTGAATTTAGGATGAATTTCATGTAATTCATTACCTAATTTATAGAATTTCTTTTTAAATACATTTCTACCTATAATTGGACCTAATGTGGCATCAATCATTTCATCTAAATTTTCAAGAACTGCTGTTTTACCATCTTCAATACATTCTCCAATAATATTAATTAATTTCTTATTATTCATTCTAAGAAGAGTTAATCCATTATCTTTTTCTTTTTCTTTAATCCATTTAATACCTTGTAATTGTGGATCAATCATAAGTGACCATCTTTCTGAATTTGTAAGAATAGTAGCATTTTCTATTGATACTGGATCTGCTGGTAATTTTTGATTATTCCATTTAGCTTTTTCAGCATCATTTGTTAATATTTTAAGTGGATCAACTGCGTTTTCTGATTTTGGAATATTATTGGTTTCAATGAATTGGAAGAATGCTTCTTTAATCTTTTCTCTATATTTTTTAGGGAATGGACCACAATATGAAACAAAAGCAGATGCTATTAAAATATCTCCAATAATAAGTGCAAGTTGTTCATCATATTCTTTAATGTTAATTGTCCATCTTTCACTAGAACTACCTAAGGCATTTGTAAATCTCTTTGCTAATGATAATTTATTTTTACATTTAGTTTCTTCAGCAACGGCATCATTTAATTCTTTTTCTGCTTTTTCTTTTTCAGCCATAACAACTGCCAATTCAGCATTTAATTCAGCTACTTGTTCTTGTACAATTTTAAGTTTTTCTTCTGCTTCTTTTAATTCAATTGTCTTTTCATCGACATTCTTTTGCATAGGTTCAACTGTTTTAGCTGCATCAAAGAATTGATTCATATAATATAACCATTTGAATAAGATATCTACTCCTTTAGCTGCTTTAAGAGATTCTTCTGCGTTTTTATCAAAATCTGCTTCAACAAAATATTGTGGGAATTGTTTTTTTAAATTATCAAAGTTTTTAACATTATATTTGAATTGTTTAATAACTTCTAAGAAATATTGAAGAGCATCAATTAATTTTTTGGTATCAAGTAATAAAGCTAAGATATCATTTTTGTCATTTTTCTTTGGATAAGCTTTATTATCAACTTCAATTGGTATGAAATCATTAATTTGACCTGCAACCATAACACGAATGGCAGTAAGGATATTCATAATCTTTTGTGGTGGAGCTGGTTTAATTTGTCTGACTTTATCTAAATCTTCTTTTTTAATTGATTTGGCTAATGTCATACAATTGTCCATAATAGGTTTGAATTTATTAAGTTCTGCTTGACATTTTGCACTTTCTTCTTCAATTTTAGCTTTCATTTCAGATACTCTTGCTTCTTCTTCAGTTGCTTTTGCTTGTTCACCTCCAACAACTGTTGCTTTTTCTTGTGCTACTTTATTTTTAGCTTCTGCTTCAACTTTAATTTTACTAATTTCTACAGTTTTAACTTCTAATTCAGCTTCAAGAACAGAAATTGATTCTTTAGCAATTTTCAATTTATTAAGACCTGATTCTAATTTACCTTTATTTTCAATAATAGCATTAACTTTTTTATGATACATTGAACCGAATAATTTAAGTAACTCTAAGAATGATTTTGGTGTAATATAAGTATATCTTCTATCAGCTTCAAGCATTTCTTGAGCTTTACCACCGACAATATTAAATGAAGTAGGCATGAATTTAACTACACTTTCGAACCATTCAACTTCTCCAACATCTTCTAAATCTTTTTTAAGTTGTTCTCTTGCGACTGATGTAAGGGCCTCTTCTGGCCATGGTTGGAACCAATCTATAACAGTACTGTTAATAATTGATGGGAATTTTCTTGCTTTATTTCTTAAATTCTCTCCTGGTGAGAAACAAAGAGTAACATGTAAATTCTTTTTAACTCTTCCAATGAAGAAGTTCCATACATCTTGTGGTGTATCTTTTCTTGTTGCTGCTTTACATGCTGCTTTGACTTTACCATAAATAACTTCTTTGTCGTCTGGTGAGAATAAATCTTGAATATCTCCTGAAGATAAAAGATCGTTTATAAGAACCATGAATTTTTCATCTATAATTTGATTTTCTGTTAATATGAAAAGTAAACCTGCATCATCTGATAAACCAGTTTTATTAAACATTTTTTGTAAATCTTCTTTAAATGAGTTAAGTCTATAATCAGATGATATAACAATACCATAAGTATCATATTGACAAATAAAGGCTGATAATTTAGAAAGTGATTGTTTACCTGAACCTCCAACACCAACTAAGTTAGCATGACCTGATGGAGATGAAATAATACGAGTAATTCTACAAACATGTTTAACTGCATCATCAAAAAGAACAAGATCCATTCTTGTAAATTGATCATTATATTCACTTAAAGCTTGATTTGCTTTATCTTTAACATCTGATAATTTATTTGCCATTTCATAGACATTATCTAAGTAACCATTAACGAAACGACAGAAAATAATTGGTTCTGATTTATCAGTAAGATATTTACCTAAATTATATTTACCAGCAAATGCTACTTTAAGTACTTCACCTGATAATTCACCTCTGAATATATTTAAATCTTTGACTGAGACTAAACGATCACCATAAACTCTTTCAGCTTCATGTACAAATAATTTAGCAACTTTTTCAGGATCTTTGAATTTTTCAACAGTAGACATTAGAACACCTTGGAATACACCAGTAATATGTCTTATATTGAATTCATAATGGAAGTTAATAGCAGATTTTTTGAATTTAGCAAAGACACATTTATGTAATTTAACAATACCAGCTACGAGACCTTTTGTTAATTCTTGAATTGCTTCTGGGAATGCTTTGAAATGACCAGTAAGGAAGAATTGATAAATTGTTCTAATAGATTCATCTGATGGGAATGGAATTGAACAAATCCAGAAATGACGTTGTAAACGAGGATTAATATTAAATGAACCTGCTGTTGGATTCATTGAAGCAATAAATTGAATATTCATAAACTCCATAAGCTCCATCTTTTGACATTCATAAATATGTTTATAATCCATAAATTGACGTACTAATTCAATTGCATTTTGAGTTAAACATGAATCAAGTTTTTGCATGTTGAGATCATCAATGAATATTGCCATTAATTTAGGATTACCTTTAGGAACAAATGTTCTTTGTGAGAATTTTTCAGTATTTTGAATAAGTACACTTTGCATAATATATGTATCTGAATAATAGTTGAAGTTAACTGTTACATAAGTGAATGAATTTGTTTTTTCATTTTTAGCTCTATTTGTTTCAAGCATACCATTTGCAATTTGAGTTTTACCACAACCAGCCATACCAATAAGAAGTGAAGGATGTCCGATTTCTAATAATTTTTCCATAAGTTCTGAAACTGAAACTGTTTCTGATGTTGGTACAGTAATATATTTAATATTTTCACCTGGTTTATATTCAATTTCTGGTATTTTTTGAGTCCATTCTTCAAATCTTGGATTTTCTGCATCCATAATAACATAATAATCAAATACTGAACCTTTAGGTGGGATTTTGAAGTTTTTATATGTTTGTCTAAACCAATCAGAGAAAGTTCTTCTATAGTCAACACCATCTTTATCTGTAAGAATAGCTCCCATTGACCAAATAGCAGCGAAACAGAAGAGAAGTTCATAACCTGGATATGGTTCATCATCTCCTTTAAGTTGTTTTTTAGGATCTCTATTCATACAAGCTTCTTTCTTTTCAATATAAGCTTCAAGAATCTTACAAAATCCAATAACGAAAGTAATTTGGAAAACTTGATCAACAATGAATCTAGCACTTTTTAAGAATTTAAGACATGGTTCAAGGAATGTTTCAAAGTTAACAATAGTTTCTTGTTCAATCTTTTTTCTAAATCTCATTTGTTGCATCCATGATTTAATAAATCCTTTATATTGATAACCATCATCATCAGTAATATATAAAATACCTGCACGAGATACAGTAGCTTTTGAAGCGAATTTTAAATCTCTGATTTCAAAGAACATTCTCATATGTGGAAGTAAATCAATACGATCATTATTTGGAAGTGTTAAGACTTTATTATCGTCCATGACAGAGTTCATATTTTCAATCCAATGTGCATCAAGATCACCATCAAGAATAATCCATTTTTGATTTTTATCTGGTGCATTACTCATAGTTTTCATAATTGTTGAAAGAATACCATATTTGAAGTCTCTTGTTTGAATATTAATATATTTTCCATATAAATCATCACTAGCAATAGATTTGGGATTTAAATCTTTAGTTTCAGTTTTTTTACCAGCTAATTCAAAGGCTTTGGCTAATGTTCTCCATGTTGATGTCTTTCCTGCTCCGGCATTACCCATAATGAAGACAGAGTGACGAATTTCTATAAGTTCTTTTAATTGTACACATTTGAGAATAAATCCATCTTCTTTAGAAAATTTAAATGTTGGTACACCATCTTCTTCAACTATTTGTCCTCTTGCATTTCTTTTTTCATTAACAACTAAACATGCTTCTTCAACTTTCTTTTCAAAGTTCATATCTCTCTTACGAGCAACTTCAACTTTAGGGAATAAATCACCAATTAAACCATCGAAAATAGGAATATCATCTTGAACAATTTTAGGATAGTTGAAATCTCTAAGAGCTCTTTTAAGTAATTGTAATTCAGTCATATCTCTATCAGCTCTTTTGAAAGCACCTGCAACGACTAAGACAGATTTAATGGCTCTGAGACCCCAATCATAATGCATTTGTTTTGAAAGAAGATCTTGACATAATGCATATAAGACGACGAATTTTTTGGCTAACATTTTGGCTTCTTGGAAACCTTGGGCCATAAGACAGTTTTCTGAAATCATACCAAAATCTGGAACGACGACAGTAATTGGTCTGAAAAGAGCTTTAAGTCCTTCTGGTAATTCTGATCTACCTAAATAACCTGGATTCATTGTAATGAAAACACCACATGTTGGATCTAAATGACATTTCTTTTCTTCCATAATGAATTCACTTTCATTTTTCTTTAAAGCATCTGTAACACATTTAAATTGCATAGAACATACAGACAAGACTTCTGGTACTAATCTATTGAATTCGTCAAAACATCCCCAAGAACCAGAAGCAGCTAATCCTCTGAAGATATCACCCATAGTTTTATAATCCATTTGTTCTGAACAGTTAAATACATAACATGCTTTACCCATAGCAGAGGCTAAATCTTTTGTAGTTTCAGTTTTTCCAGTACCTGCTGGACCTGCTGGTGAGCAACCCATCTTTAAATGAAGAGCTTGTGTAGCTGTGACATAGATACGATCTGTTAAAGGAGTAACGACTAATCTATCACCATTTCCTAAATATTCATAACCATACCAAATTTCTGCATCACAAACATTTAAGTGACAATCTCCTTTTTCATTATCCCAATAAGCTTTCATTTGAGATTGCCAAACAAAGTCATCAACTCTGCCAACTTTTTCTTCAACTAATTTTTCAATAACATCTCTTTCATGTGTTTCTGCTTTAATAAGTACCATAACTTTGTCCATTGTTTCAGTATCAAGATTTTCCATAACAGCATCAATAAGTGCACCTAGAGCTTTTAATTGACGATCTAATACACCTTTCATAGCATTTGGATTATTTTTCAATGATCCAATACCTGTTTCAACATTAATAACAAACTTCATTAATTCAGTAAGTAAACAAACTTGAGAAGGTGTTTTTTTAATCCATTCTAATTGATCCATACTTTTAACATCTTCAATTGATTTTTTAACAATAGCTTTTAAAGTACTTTTCATATGTTCCAAAATTTCAACTAAATATAATTCGACTTTACCTGTTAAAATAAATGGTGCATCAAATGGAATTTTTTCGATTCCAACTCTTGTAATCATAGTCTTAGCAGAAGGTCTTTGTCCACTTCCACCACCACCTTCCATTTCAAGTGAATCCATAGCAATAATAATTTTAGAAATATGTTTATTAATAGCTAATGGATTATTACCATTTGATAAGACATCAAGAAGATCAACTGAAGACATGAAATAAAAACGAGGGAAATCAACTCTTTTAGTTTCCATAAATGCATTAAGAGCTTTTTCACAAATTGATAATCTTGAAAGAATATCTTTTAACCAATTTAATAAAGTTCTTTCAGTTTCTTGTCCTTCATCAAATTTACTATTAGAAAATTGAGCAATATTTTTAGTTGCAACACCAGTTTTTAAAATTTCTTTAACTTCTCTATCAATATGTTGAAATTCTTCTGTTTCTTTTGGTAATTCTTTCTTAATTTCATCAGATCCAATGAATAAACTTTCAAGGAAAGTCCAAGTTTTTTGAGTTTCAGATAAAGCAACCCAGACTTCATTAATTTCATTCAAATCATTTTTCCATTTATTAATTCTTTCTTCATAAAAAGCTTTATATTTATTACGAACCATAGTTTGAATTTGTTGCATATTTTCTTCTAAAGTAGCATATTGATCTTCATCAATATTAAGTAATTTAATACCAGGTACACGATCATAATCTTTAATAATATATTCATATTCAGACCAATTCTTATCAATTTCATCTAATTTCTTACCCATTTTATCTTCAGCTGCTGCTTTATCAGTAATTTCTTGAATTTGTTCTGCTTTTTCTTGAATTCTCATATCATAGAATCTTTGTAATTTTAAATTCTCGTCAATTGTTAAATCAGGGCAATTTAATTCTTTTTTAATTTCAGCCCAATGTCTTTCTTTCATATAATCATTTTTAAGATAAGTAACTAAAGGTACTAATTTCTTCCATAAGTTAATTTCTTTTTGTACACAATCCATAACAGCAGTATATGAACCTAATTTCTTTCTCATTTGATTGTTTTTCTTTGTTAATCCTTGAGAAATTTTTTCATCCATTGCTTGACCATCAATTTCAGGCCATGAGGTAGCTTTAAATCCTTCTAATAATTCTTGAGTTTCTTTTATAAAGTTCCACATTTCTTCTAATAATTTCATTTCATTCTTTGAATTTTCAATTGATTTTTGACAAGCTGCTGTTTCATCTGGATATCCTAAATTCTTCATAATATCTGTGTATGTTTCTAATTCCTTTTCGAATTCTGCAACTTCTTGATTTTTAACTGCCATTTGTTTAAAGGCTTCTTCGTATCCAATTTCATATTTTGTAGCAAATTCTTCTCTTTTAATTTGTGGACCGAATTGATTGAGTTTTGAATAAAAGTCTTTAATTCTGTTTTTATATTCTTCAGTTTTGTCATTGATAACTGGTGATATTGTTGAAGATGAATTTTTTCTCATTTCTAACAACTCATCATATCTTTTTCTTAAATTTTCAATTCTATCTTTGTGATAATCTTTAATTAAAGCTTTTTTAGAATTTAAATCTCCATCAATATAATATTCTAATAATTGATTGATTGTTAAATCAAAGTCATCAGATACTTTTTCAATTTCTTTATTTGCATTTTTAATTTCAATAATTTGATAAATATCATCTAAATCTTTACCTTCAGTATTAGAAGTATCATATAATCTTTTCATTTCATTTTCTAATCTATCAATATTTGCTTTTAAGAATTTTTCTGCCATATATTTTCCAACAAATTCATTATTTGCTTTATCAGAACCATTAAATTCAACAGTAATAGGACTTCCTCTAATATCAACTTTTTCTTTATCTCCAATTAATTTAACACTAATTCTATATTTTTCAGGTTCAGGTCCTTCAGCTTTTGGAACAGTAAATTTAACCATATAAGTACCATTTTTTAAATCAGTAATTTCAGTTGGAACTGATTTAGTCATATCACTTTCAGAAACAACAGTACATTCAAATTTATCTAAACCACTTAAACGATTTTCATTTTCATCATTTCTAGCTCTAATCATAAAGCAAATAGGTTCACCAGCAGTACCACCATTTAAACAAGCTGGACCAAAGAAAATAGATTTAGAAGCATCAGTATCATAATAAATAGAAAATCTCATAGGATTAGTAGATAATTCTTCATTATCAATTTTAATATAAACATCACAATCTTTAGTACCAGTGAATCTATTATTAGGATTAATAAAACTAGGTTCACTAAAAACAGGAGTTAAAAATTTTAATTCTGTATCACTTATCCATTCTGCAGTTGTTTGAGCATATTTAGAACCTAAAATGAAATAAACTGTAATATTTCCTGCTGCTAATTTAGAACCAAATAAATGTACTTCTTCATTACCTGATATTCTTCCCATTGGTGGTTCAAGACTTTTAACTGAATATGATGGACCTACTATTGCAGAAACACAAATTGAATAAACATCATTAAACCATTGATTATTCCATCCTCCAAAAAGGAATAAATTTTTAGAATTTTGATAATAAATCATAGCAGCATCTTCACGTGGTTCTGGAACTAATTGTGTTTCACCAGGTTCAACTTCATTTAATTTAACTTCTTTTAAATCTTCATCTTCCATATCACAATAAATCATTTTATTAGTACAATCAGCTCTTTCTCTTAATTTAGTTTCATCAAAAACTTTACTACTTCCACCAAATATAAAATATTTCCAACCTGGACCAGATTCAACTAAAATACCACAATGATTCCAAACAGGGAAAGATTCAAGTTGCATATTAGCACTAGTCCATTCATTACTTTCAAAATTATATTTAATTGCACTAAAGAAACCTTGTATAGTATTCCATCCACCATAAACATATAATTCATTATTGAAAACAAACATTGATTGAGAAGTTCTTAATTCAGGATAAGTTGGATTTTCATTTTTATATTCAATTTCTTCCCATTTTTTTGTTTCTGGATCAAAACACCATAAATCTTTAAATATTGAATTTTCATATCCTCTTCCACCATTACCACCAAACATATAAACTTTCCCATTATGACTTACAGCAGAATGACCAGCTCTTGGACAAGGGCATAAATATTTAGTAGGTTCCTTTTCATCTTTTTTCTCAGCTTTCTCAACAATATCATATTTTGTAAATTTTTGTTCTGAATGATCATATCTAAAACAATCATTTAATTTCCCATCTTCACCGGCTCCACCAAAGAAAAATATAAAATCATCTCTTCCATTTTTTTTAACAGTTGTAGCAGTATGATTTGCTCTTGGAGAAGGAACATTTCCTCTAGGAGATAATTTAGACCAACCATAATTATTTTTAGGATAAATTTCAAATTGCCACATATCATTTACTGGAGATACTTTTTTGGAATTTGGATCATCAAGTCCATTTGCGATTCCACCGAATAATAAAAATTTACCATTAAATTGGGTTAATGTGTGACCATTACGAGGTAAAGGTGATGTATTTGGCTCACGGTTTTTCCATTTAACCCAAACTACAGGCTTTACGTCTTGTAGTATTGCGTTCATTATTTGATTAAAATTTTTTATTTTTTTTGGTTTATATATTTTATTATTTTGGATATTCTTTTATGAAATTTAATTATTTTATTTTTGTTTTTTTTTTTAATATTTATATATTTAATTATTTTTTTATGATTTTTCATCATTGTTTATGATTTTTTCTTGGAGTTTATTATTTAAAATTAACTCATTTTAAATTTACTTTTTACGTTTCTAGAAATATATTTAAATATATAAAATTGTAACTGAACTATAGACATTTTTATTTTATTATTTTATTCTTTATAATATAATTTAAAAAAATTTAAAAAATACTCAATGATAAATATTTCAAAAAAATTAAATATTCATATTCATCCATTTTTATTTATTTATTAATTGTATTAGAAAAATTTGATATATTCTTTTCAATTTCTTTAGTTTCTTTTTCTATTTTTTTAAATTCTGATAAACATATTTTATATTCATTCATTTTATTTATTTTTTCATTACTTGAAAAATTTAATTCATTTAAAAATTCATTATCACTCATAATTTCAGTTTTTTTATTTTTCATAATACTATTATATTTATCTGATAAATTTATTAATATATTACTTATTCTTTTCCCAATTATATAATTTATTACTCTTTTATTGATATAATAATGAATATTACACTTACTAATTTTTTTAATTATTTGGAAAATATTTTTTTTAATTATACTTTGATACAATGTTAGTTTTATAAATATAATATTTATTAAACTTTCATATAATTTATAGTGTTTTATCTTTTCTTCATTAATAAATTTATTTTTTATTGATTTGATTAATACATTTTTAAATAATAAATGTGATATATCTAAGTTTTTTTCTTTATGAATTGAATTTACTTTATTTTTATTTTTTACAATTTTTTTTCG
Source organism: Isotricha sp. YL-2021a (assembly GCA_023806865.1). Lineage (NCBI taxonomy): Eukaryota > Ciliophora > Litostomatea > Vestibuliferida > Isotrichidae > Isotricha > Isotricha sp. YL-2021a. The sequence continues at coordinate 1,118 of JAJJLH010002277.1, read as the reverse complement.
AGCATTTAAATTCATTTTATTTACATTTATAATACTTTTACTCTTTTTTATTTTAGGATTATAAGTTTCATTTAAAATTTTACGTTTTAATACAGGATCTTTAAATAAAATTTTTTTTAAATTTTCTCTTACTTCAATTAAATCATAAGTTGAATGATTTTGTGATATTGTTTTATTATTTGATTTTATATTTTCTGTGTTAATAGTAATATTATTTGAATTTAATTTTACTAATTTAAAAACATTTCTTCTCTTTATTATATTATTACCACTTTTATTATTTTTATTATCACTTTTTTTGAAACTACTATTTATTTCATCATATTTTTTTTCTTTTTCAATGATTTCAGAATTATTCTTTTTTAATGAATTATTCATGACCGCATTAATTTTTTTAATTTCAGTCGTTTCATCAAAAAAGTCAATTCTCTTATTTTTTATATTAATAAAGGATTTATTAGAGTTACGGCAATGTATTTTTTTATTTTTCCTTTTTTTATTCTTACTATTATTTAATTTTATTTCTTGTGATTTTTTATAATCAATATTTTCATTTGTTTTTAAATCTATTAAATTTATAGATTTTATATTATCAGTTTTATCAAAACTTTTAATTTTTGTCTCTAATTTAAATTCATTATTTTTTACTTCAGAATTATTATTTAGTTTATTATCACTTGATTTTATTAATTCATTTATTAATCTATTTTTATAATTAATTAACATTTCTTTTTCAAGATAAAAAAATAATTTATTATTTAAATTATTATTGAATATATTAAGATATTCTATATATTTAAAAATGAATTGATTTTTATTTATTTTTCTATTCCTTTTATTGATAAGCATTTCTTTTAATAATTCATTTTTTTTATTTTTTTCAGATAATTTTTCTTTCAAATTAAATAATTTTTTTTCATATTTATTTATTAATTTTAAATCTTCTTTTACAATATTATTTTTATATAACATTTTATCAGTTTTCTCTTCAATCATACATAAAATATATAAACCAAAAAAAATAAAAAATTTTAATCAAATAATGAACGCAATACTACAAGACGTAAAGCCTGTAGTTTGGGTTAAATGGAAAAACCGTGAGCCAAATACATCACCTT